>CM040394.1:13671226-13743726 GCA_022702515.1 Ilyophis sp. 1 JC-2022
AAATATTTTTCGAAGTGAAAGCCTTTCATACCAGTTTAGAAGAACTGCTCCACTCCCCTGAGGCACGCCGGACCTCACATCGTTTTAAGGGAAACAATTTTGCAAACAGTAATGTTTCATTTTGAAAACGTGTCACTTTTTATATATTGTTCTACCTGTAGTTCCATTTTTCATTGACACGAGTTTGAGATCTGTGCGCACAAAATGTGTCTGAGCGGAGGCGAGTCTGAGTTTATAACAGCCCGCAATTTCACCCATCAAAAAAAGCATAATCACCTTATTCTATGGCCTGCGAAAAATATTATCTTTGACAGATTCACAGGAGGAGGTATTACTCACAAATAAGTTACCGAAAAACCTTGAAAGGCACTAGTTTGTGCTCTGCGAGTTTTGCTACGCTAATTGGCTGTCGATAACCCAACCTGCAGAGAGTGGGTTGTTTGTGGGTTGAGGAGGTGTTTGTTGGAAAGTTGTTCACCAGTGGCGCTCCTGAGCGATAAATGCTAATGACATGGTGGAAAATGATGAGCGAGCTGTCCGCTGTGTTTGCTTCTCTCAAGCACCGTAACGGTTTTCGCAAAGTGAATCTGATGGCGCATGCAGATTTGAGCGTGCCAAGGTCTCCGACACGTTTACGTTCCGCGCTCGTCTTTGGTCTGTCGAACTTCACCGCGGTCAGCCTTAGACGCGGCTTCTCATCACGCAACCAAACGTGGGTTATCGGGAGGGTTGCAGCTCCAAAGGCCGGGCTGCTGTGGACCATAGCATGTTGCTGAAAATCTGTGCGTGTGCTAGGTGTGCGTTTCAGAATGTGCGCATGATGCTCTGCCACCATACCAGCAGCCTTCATTAAGCGACTGAACACACACGCACATGCATATACACATAGACACGCCCCCATACACAGACATACGCATTCATACGCACTCACACTCACACTCACATACACGCATACACAAACAAAAACACACATACATTCATATGCATACATACACTGTCTCACACACACACACACACACACATGCACACACACACTCCTAATACGCACTGCCTGGTGAGCTTTTCCTGTAATGAGGCATTACTTTGAAAGTTCACCAGCTGTGATATGCCTTGTCACCTGAATAATACATGTACATTCATCAGAGCCTCGACCCTTCTCCCTCTCTCCCCCATTTTTCCTCTCCCTCACTCCCCCCATCTCCTTAGTTTTCTCTCTACCCCTCCACCCTCTGCCACACTCCTCCTTCTCTCATGAGAATGGAGAGGGAGACATTGAATGGGTGCACGTGTGTCAGTGGAGGCTTTTATGAGGAATGTGGCTGTCAGGCGGAATGTTGGCATGGCGATTTCTTCTTTTTCTTCCGCCACACATCTTCTTACATTTTTATTTACCTGTTTTATTTTAATGGATGAAGACACCCGTGCAAGGCTGAGGAAACCTTCTTTTCTGCACACACAAATCTTTCCCATTTTATTATTTATTAAGCACAGCACACACTAATCCACGGTGCCTTTCAGAGCATTCATTTATTTATTTAGTAATTTTTTTTATTCATTGTCTTTCACATATGATTACATTTTTATGGCTGTATATTTTCAGAATATGCTCAGGTTAATCGCCTTGCTCAAGGGCACTCAGAAGCTGCAGCTGAGCCTTCTCCAGGGGTTCGGACCTGCAGCTGAGCCTTCTCCAGGGGTTCGGACCTGCAGCTGGGCACCTGGAAGGCCTAAGTTGGCAGATTCTGAAACTGCCTCTCTACACGTCACACTAATCACACATAACAAGCTTTTGTTTGTGCTGAAGACTTACATGCATATGAAATTCCTTTGCTTGCTTGAACTCTGGCACTCAATATCTGATATTTATTGTATTGTATATATATTTTTATTCTGCTACAAAAATAAATGACTATTTCATTCCTAACCCTGAAAGTAAGTGGACTAACCACTTCCACACACAAGCAAATACATGCAAATATTTGTGTGGGCAGTACATTATAGCTATAGCAGGGGTGTGATTTTACTATGATTTCTGTGCCACAAAGGGAACTAGCCAGTATTATGGGTGTGGTTTGATGGACTGACACACCCCCCAAAAAACAACAACAGGAAAAACCCTTTTTTATAGATTTTTCTCCCATCATGTGTAAATATTTTACGTGAGCATAGATTCCCATCAACCGGCGCTGACATTGGAAAAACATCAAAAGGTAACTCGGCAACAGAAAGCGATCCGGGTTTGTCCGACCCGGTCGAAAAATGGTCAAATGGATTATTTTGTCTTGAAATGATGCACCCATTCAACACTGATAGACAAACTTTCACATAGTGTCGTGTTTGTATATCGCTAATCTGAAGCTGAAGCACGATAAACACGAGTGTTGGATAGAGTCCCCTGTGTGTTTGAATGGGCGATATGGCATGCATGCCTCTTGCTCCTTATTATATGCGCACTACCGCACGTGCCTCAGACAAAATGGAGGGTGGCTGACCTGTGCTGTTGTTGCCATAGTGACAGCATGTCGAGCGTAGGATCCATGGGCACGGAGGACGTGGGCGAGGGGATCCGCCACTGGCTGGGTGTCCCGAGGCACAGAGGAAACTCACCTTACGGCGGGAGCAGTGCCGCGGGTAGCCTAGCGGGGCGCCAGTCGGTCGCCGACACCATGAGCAGCTACAGCTTCCGGTGAGTCCTCGAAATCGCCAAGAGGGAAAAGAGAGGAGCAATTAATTAAAGTAAATAAAGCGACTGGCTGCAATGTAAAGGCCCAAAGCAACACGCCCTTTTACTTAGTCATTATATCTGCCCCGTTCTGCAATCAGACGTTCAGTTCAGTCTCGTTTCTTTTATAAAACACTTGAATATGCCCTAGGTCTCCAAAGTAGGAGGTGTGGTGGGGGGGTGCAGAAATACCAAACTACAGCCTTACCCTGAGTTACCAACCACTGTTAATTCCAGCATGGCGGATTCCGTAGAACATTGTAACAAGATAGTTTCCGGTGTATTGCTGAGGGAAGAAGTGCATTTTGATGACGCGCATTCTCCCGGACACACACGGGTATGGTTTTGTAATGCGAGTCTATAGGGAAAGATAAAAAGGCGGGACGGAAGACGGCTGTACAATCTTTCGCCGTATTACGCCGGCCGTTCATTACGACGGCCTTCCATTACCCGTTTTTGCACGGGCTGCAGTTTTCCGCCCAGCGGTCCCCATACCTTATACAAAGCCTGGCAGATGTTCAGTCAACAAGCTGCAATTAGCTAAAAGCATCCCCTTGATTAATTAATTGGATGTTGTCGGGCATTTCCCTCGGCGGTTATACGCCTCTTGTTCTCCTTTGATTAACTGTCATGTGTCTTCGCCTGCTTAGGTGTTAATTGTGACACATGACCTCAAAGATGTATCCAAATAACTGCTTTAAGCCGGCATTAGGACATGCAAAACAGGCTCTTTCCCATTGGTCAGGATATTCTACCCTCGTGGAACTGTATTGATTCTGCCTGGATGGCAATGTTTTGGTTTTGGGAATTAATTTGAACAGAGCTAATCTCACTATGGTTCTTAAGCAGGGGTGTAAAACTCAATTCCTGGAGGGCCACAGTGGCTTGAAAAGAAGCCATGTGGACTCTTTAGTCAGTGACTTAAATTAAGCTTTTTAGTGCTGAATCACACCAAAAACCCAGAAGACAATGTGACCGTTCGGGACCGGAGTCTTTTGGAATCTCCTGTTATATCTTTATATTTAACATAGCTGCACCAGACAAACAAACTGCATTTAATTGAAACAAACTATTCCTGAAATTGTATATTTAGAAAAAATAGGAGATCTTGCTCTTTGCCCATTTCTTACATTTCTACTGTCCGGTATAGTATGTCGTTTACAGTATACAGTATTTACCGCATTTACCGATCCTCTTCACATCCTTACATGGCTGAGGTCACATCTCTATCTAAGTTTGGATATAAAGCACTAAACATATGACATTCTGCACAGTATATATTTCCTCTGTGTACTATATGTGTATATATCTGTCAATCATCTGGTGATGAGGGGGAAAAATAATGTTAACATTTAGTGTCACAATGGTTATGGAACACAGCATTCAGTGTCACAATAGTAATGGAACACAGTATTCAGTGTCACAATAGTAATGGAATACAGCATTCAGTGTCACAATAGTAATGGAACACGGCATTCAGTGTCACAATAGTAATGGAACACAGCATTCAGTGTCACAATAGTAATGGAACACAGCATTCAGTGTCACAATAGTAATGGAACACAGTATTCAGTGTCACAATAGTAATGGAACACAGCATTCAGTGTCACAATAGTAATGGAACACAGCATTCAGTGTCATAATAGTAATGGAACACAGCATTCCATGTGAAAATGCAGGTTTAAAGCAACAAAACATCTAGTGTTACGATGGAGACGTTATGCAACATTCACTGTTACAATGGTGATGGAACAAAATATGTTGGGTGTAAACACACATATAGCAGCCCTGCTCATACTAGACGGTGTCTAGATCAGATCAAGTGATTGCCATTGAAATCACAGTTAATACAGTACAAGGATGTTCATTGTTCATCAGATATGTATGCTATGTTGTTTCCATGCCTCAGAACCATCATTAAAAAGGCATTTCCTATTTCTGGGTGTGGCTTTCTTGTCAAGCTGCTATTGCTAGTATTTGGACTGTGACATCATTTAAGTTTTTTTGGCTCTGTACTTCAGCACATGGATTTGAAATGAATATGAGGTTAAAGTGCAGACTGTCCGGTTTCATTTGAGGGTATTTCCATCCATATCAGGTGAACCAAGGATGAATCACAGCCCTTTTATAGATAGAATCACAGCCCTTTAATAGATAGTCCCCCCATGTTAGGGGAACACATGCAATTGGCTGCTCAGCTGTTTCTTGGCCATGTGTGTGTGGTTGCATCATTACTTCATGCACAAAAAGCTAACAGAATAGCCTAGCGCTGATTAGGTGTGGGATTTGCATTTGGGTCACTTGATCACTGGTTCACTTTACTTCTTTATTGAAGGAAAAGTGACTTCTGACGTGTACAGAAACATCTTACCTGCTCAGATCCAACCAAATCCCTCAAAACTCGTTGGATTCACCTTGACCCCAAACATACTGTTAAAGCAACCAAGGAGTTTAGGGCCAAGTGGAATGTTTTTGACTGGCCAAGTAAATCACCTCATCTGAATCCATTTGTCCATGTGTTTCACTGGTTGTAGAAACGAATTAAGCTAAAAAGCCCTCGAAACAAACAGGAACTGAAGATGGCTGCAGTACAGGTCTGGCAGAGCATCACCAGGGCAGATACTCAGCGTCTGCTGATGTCTATGGGTTGCAGATGTCAGGTAGCCATTGAATGAAGAGGATTTGGAACCAAGTGTTAATTGTGTAAATTTGTCAAATTACTCTTTGTCCCCTAACATAGGGGAACTATGCATAAAAAAGGTTGTAATTGCTACATAAATCACCCGATATGGATGAAAATACCCTCAAATTAAATATTTAGTTTTATTTCAAATCAAATGTCCTGGAGCACAGAGGCAAAACAACACAAATTGTGTCACTGTCCAAATACTTACAGACTGCCCTGTACAGAAATGTACATGACATTTTATCATTTTTATCTGCAGTACATTGTCATTATGCTGAAACTGCAGCTGTTTAGCAAGAAAAATCACGTCCGGTCCAGTGGCACCTTAATTCATCACCACGGGATTCATCACCACACAATTCCAATTTGTGTCATGCATCCATTCAAATGATGACACTAACACAACACATTTCAGTTGGAACATTCAGGCTCTTTCAGTCTGTAGGGAAACCAGAACAAAAGCTGGACGTGTCACAGAATTTCTGCATTTTATGCCTTCTCTCTCATTTATAAAACAAAACAAAAGTGTGTGTGTGTGTGGGGGGGGAGGGGCCATTTTTCACCCTTCTTGATTGGCTGGCATTAGAAAGCAGACAGACAACACTAAAAGGCACAGCACGTCTGACAGCTGAAGCCTATGAGGGTTCTGCCTTTGTGGAGTTTGCCATGGTTACAGCTTTTATGAACACATACAAAAAATAACAAAGAAAGATACGCCAGTGTCAGTGTCATTAATAATGCTGCGGTAATAACTCTGGAATTAATCTGGTTCGAAAAGCGTCCATCTGTGAGAAGTGACCGAGTCCAACGCGTCCAGCGCTGAAGTCATGGTGTGAATTGACCAATCACTCTGGGCCCTCTCCCCCCCCCCACCCTCTCTCTCCCTCTGACAGATCTTGCTCAATGGAGCTAGAGGATGACCAGTCGGAGCAGGGGGGTCTGGCCAGGGCGTCATCCTCTTCGGCCCTCTCTGAGCTGCTGGAGGGCCTGCGGAAGAGGAGGGACGGGTGGGGGAGGGGCGGAGGGGAGGGGGAGGGCAGCGCCGTGTCCCTCCCCATCTACCAGACCACTGGAGCCTCCGCCCTGCGCAGGAGAGCCTCCGCCCTCTCCTTAGGGAGTGACGAGGGGGCGGAGGAGCCCCGCCCAGGGATCCTGAAACCCCCCAGCCCCCTGCTGCCGCGCGCCTCCAGCCTGCACTCGCTGTCAGAGAGGGGCGGGGCCGCGGGGAGCGGCAATATAAGCCGTTTCAGCTCCTGCAACTCCCTGTCCTCTGTCTCCTCCCCTCCCGGGGCCGCCCCACGCCAACGGCCTTCCAAACTCTCCATCCCCGAGGAGGAGGAGGACCACCTGGCCACGCCCACCGCCCGCTCTCCCCAGCCAATCCGCCGCCGGCTTCTGGGGGACCTAGCGGCGGAAGGCGGGGAGTCGTCGTCGTCACTTCTGGGGGCGGAGCCTCTGGTGTTCCAGAACCGCCGTATCCTGGGCAACCTGGATAAGGACTCCGGGGACGCCGGCTCGGACATTCTGCCCGCCATACGCCGGGCACAGTCCACCAGCAGCCTGTCAGGGAGCTCACTCAGGGGGGGCACGCGGAGGGCCCTTAGCGTCCATTTCGGGGAGCTGCCCTCCTCTAGGACGACCTCTCGCCGAGAATCCGACACGGACTCCTCCAGCTCAGGGGGTTCCCAGCGCAGAGGCCCCCAGGGCGAGCGGCTGGAAGCGGAGGGCAGCGAGGGGGACGTCAACTCCGTCATGAAGAAGTACCTGCGCAAAGCCGAGGCCGACTGAGGTGAGCGTCGCACTTTTGGGGAAACGTGGCCTCCAGGGCTGGGCTCAGTAACATTTCAGTGCAGTCACTTAAACTCAGTTGCAATTGAAAATGCTTGTAATATTATTGGGGATTTTTCAATTGATTGATTTTTAATTCCTGAGTTGACTGAACTATCATAGAATTGACCCCAACTTCACAGGGGCATTACCTGCTTCTATTAGACAACCACACCCCAGGATGCCTCATAGAGCCACGCCCCCTTCCTCATGGATGTCCCACAACCCTATAGAGCTGGGATATATAACTACTTTGCCATGCTTTGTCAGATAGGCTTGTGGTAGGTGTTGAAAGTTAAAATGTTATCATTTTAAAAATAAAACCGGGGGGGTGGGGGGGGGCTCAGTGGGTGGTTATTTCAAGGGGCTTTGAAGTAAAAATTTGGGAATGACAGGCCCAAAACCCTTAACTTCTCTTCCCTTTCCTCTCCCCACTACCTCTCTCCCTAGCGTTGGACAGCATATATTACAGCTTGAATTGACCTAGCCTTCCTGGCAATGTGGAGGCAGGGGTCTGGACGTGGAGGAGACACTTGGAATGCGCACACAGAAGATATATTTTGAGCACTAGAATCCGTTTCTACACAGAAATAAAGGGACTTGTAAAACCCAAGGTCATCGTTGTCCATCTTGTGTGCAGCGTGTGTAAGAGTAGATGGAAGGAAAGTTTGCTTTTGGGATTTGGAATTCCTTCAATCTGTTGTCAGAATTAGTGAGAACTGATCAGAAATTCCTGTTCTGGCTGATCCCCATGCCTGTTAAAGCCAATCAGAAACACTGATCTCAGTGGGATGGGGGGTGTAGGGGTGGGGTTTGAAGAGAAAAGGAGCCCAAACCAAGCATAAAGCAGCAGCCTATGGCACTCTGTACTGCCTGTAGAAAGTGATGTCAAGCAAGAGAAAATCTTTGATTCATGTCCATTAGCAATCACAAACCCCTTCACCCTACTAAACAATGGATCATGCAGTTAAAAGCACTTTAAAATGTGCCCTTGTTTAATCGTATCCAAAATTAACTCCACACACGAGGGGAGAATTCTGCAACTGCATTTATTCTAATCAAGTATGATAGATGATACAAAAACAATCACTAGAGCAAAGTGCACAAGCTAGGTGTGCAATGCTTTCACAGCTACATCTCCAGGCAAGCTCTGAATTGTTAATATAAAACTTTAAATCATGTATGCTGCAACTAAGCATCAGCTGCAACTTGAAGACACCCATAGTGTTCTTAAATGCCCACTTCAATTATCATAGGACTGTGATTTGTACAGACTATCGCCTGTGTTCAGTTTACTGCATACCATCATATTTTTGCAGAATGCAAAAAAATATTCCCTGTAGTATCAGTGAACCTGGAAATAAAAATAAAATAAACCTGGATAAGTTTAAGTACACAACATTTAGAATTTTTTCTACTTTACTTTCATCCAGTGTACTCAACAAGCATACTCGTATAGTATGGAAGAGTAGCGATTGACGGCCATAGGCAGTGTCCGAATCAGCACTCTTCCACTTGAGTAGCCTTGGTGAGTAGATGGTGAGAAAGTTGTGGATATTAATTTTTCAAATAGCAGTATTTCAAACACCTGGATGACTTACTTCCGGGGTTTCACCAAGTACATTCGAGCACACTTCAAAAAGTACACTAACATCTTGGTCACGAATATGACGTGAAGCTTCTTTTTTTTTATTTTTAAATGAGGCGCAGCTTCGCTTACATTTTCCTTAATGTACAACAAAAACACGTGACATGGTAGCGCAAGTGGGGTGCAGGGTTGCCAGATCTTGTAAGACTTTCCAGCCAAATGGCAACTCAACTAGCCCAAATTATAGGCTATTTTTAACCAAATTCGTTCGCAGGAGACAGGGCGCAGTAGACAGCGCTCTGATTCAGACAGCCATAGTCTGGGGAATATTCTGAAGTGCACAACCATCATAGCCCTGTAGAACAGGTGAAGCAAGGGACAAAGACCAATGCAACAACTGGTTTATAACCCAATGTTTATAGAAGTGAACCATTTTGAGATAAGAACCCAGGGAAGTCACCAGAATCATCTGAGCTTGGTCTTTAGAAAAAGCCAAATATAATTTGGAAGAGGATTAAGGTTTTTTTAGTTTACAAGCAAGTTTCTAAATGGTTATAGTAACAGCGATGCAATCCATTGACATGGTTCAGAAGGCTAAAGGCAATCATATGGGAAAACATTTTTATTAACACATCTATTGTTAAATTGTACAACATTGAATAAACAGACCAAGGCCTGCATGGCAGTCATGTAAACTTGACCAAAACCAAGCTTTCTTCACTGTTCAGACTCGACAGTCTGGTCCGGTCCAACTGTCCACTTTCACTGAATGGCCACCAGTTTTTTCCTTCCCCGAACCAGTACCTGAAATGAACATGGCTTCAAGTCTGGGCTACAATATCACATTCTCCTCTCCACCCCCACCCAATATTAATTACCATCGGTGGTATTCAGGGATGATATTTGGCAAGTCATACCTACTCACTAATCATGCATCAAGTCGAGAAATTTTAATGTTACCTGAAGAATTCAGACCTTCTTCGCCGCTGGCTTTCGTCCCCTTCCCTGCAAGTGTTTTTTTTTTTTTTAACAAGAAGATTATCCGTCAATTCAATTTGGGCAACACTTGTCCAACAAAATCCAGAAAACATCATTACACCTCTAGATTTCAGGTGCAGCAGTCCAATTAAAAAGCGCCTAGATAAGGGGTGAGAGCCAGGCACACACTGCATTGAGATGAGCTTTTAATGTGGCCTGAGTTACATCCTCCTCCACCCCCTACCCACAGATTTTAAATGTACATACCTTTTTAGGAGGGTTTTCACTGTCGGAGACTCTGCTTTCATACAAAAAAAAATATAAACACTTTAATGAACACATTTATACAAACAACAAAAGCCATTTCAGTGTTTGGAACAAATACCCGATATACACAATACAAATAGAAACAGCCCACGACTTCAGTTTCAGGAGTATTCATGTTATTCTAGAAAATTCAAGTATACAAGTGCAAAGCATATTGAAAATCAAGTGACCAGGACATGACTCAATTACCAGCTGCCCAAATTGCCGCAACAGACCCTTACAAAACAGGTGGGCAACTCCAGTCCACGTGGGCCGGTGTGTATGCAGGTTTTTGCTGCCACCAGTTACCAATTATTTAACCCAAACATTTACATGATCTGATATCTACATTCTACAATATGAAAAGCAGCTGATAAATGTGGGGGGGGGGGCATTAAGTGGAGGTTTCTTTCCTTAAGCTAGAAGTCTGAAATCGATCACTGCCGTGCTGCCATGTACAAGTGAACGAATGCAGTTGCTCAGTCATTTACCCCTCTTCCTCCGGTTCCTCTGGCTTCTTTCTCTAAAGGAGAGAATTGACAAGTCAGCCCACACAGCATGTTTTTCCTGCAGTCTATACACAGGCAGAGTCGCATGTAAAAGCCTGGTCTTATTTAGAATGCTAAATGCAGGCAGTATGTAGGGAGAACTGCACTAGAATTGAAAAGGCTTCAACCAGTAAAACCATTTACTAAGATCAGCTGAATTACATTCAAACAATGGAATTAATCCTTTTCAAAATGCCACCTAAATAAATTAATCTATATTCCAAATTCAAAATGGAGGCAATTTCCTTTGCCCATATGCAAACCCACAAAAACAAAATGCGTGCAAATGTGCGCATTTGAAATAGTGCCCATCCCTGCCTATGCTCGAGCAGATGTGAAAACCCACCCATGTCCATACCTTGCCTGCTCCATTCTTAGCCGCTGATTTCCTCAAAGGTTTGGGAGGAGATTCCTCAATTTCCTCCTCTTCCTCCTCATCCAACTCTTCCTCGTCCATCTCTTCATCCAAGTAATCATCCTCCACTGCAATTAAGTGATTAATCTCACAAGCTGCTAAAGGAATCAAAGTTGCCTGGGTCTTAGTGACAAAGAGCAGCACGCACTGGTCATCCAACACCTCAAGTTTTGTTCAGCTGAACTCACAGGCAACATGTTCTCCACATATATAGACTGGTCCAAAGCCATGTTTCAGCCGGAATGTTATTGGAGGGTGCAAGTCCACACCAGAGAGATTCACCTGTTGAGGCATGAGGGAATTAAGTTACAATCCATGACTTAATGTTGACCCAAGTCAAGAAAACCCATAAACCTTAACCACAAGGTCCTGTAAATAGAAACCCTGCCTCACGCACCGTTGGCATTCCGGAAGCTTGCAGCGTCGCAATCGGAAACGCTTTGCTTTCGTCTTCACCCGTCAGAAGCTCAACGATATGAATGCCGTCTTTCGCAGACGCACCCAAACACATCTAGGAAAGAGAAACACAACGTTAATTTGTAGCTAGTCTTAAAATGAGTCGCATCAGATTGGCCCCACTGCAAAAATGAATTAACCAATTTTAAAAAGTTAACCTACGGTCCTCAGCGCAAGCTGGTGCTGATGCTTTGAATCATCGGCTTTAAACGTCCCCGTCTTGTTGTTCTCATTTAGCTCGCAACCTTTGAAACAAATTGACGAATGAGCACAGGGTTTCACTTTGAATGTTAACGTTTAAAAACCACACTGGATTAATTTAAGCCAAACGTCTCGAATGCTGCGGTTTAATTCAACGCGAAAGTCCATTCTTTGGCAAAATTACATCAAAATCGTATAGGCTATAATAGGCTATGCATGTAGCCTACCCCAGAGTGTCGACACCGGTTTTTCTGGTTTGTTGACATCAATAACTGACATTTTTCAGAAAGACTGAAAAGAAAATTTGGAGAAAAATAAATGAATAGGCCTAGGCTACTCCGATATTGATACGAGCACAAAGCGCAGCAACTAATACGCAAACTATTACCAGGAAGTATTTCCGTTTAAGAACTATATGCGACCACAAAGAAAAGCGAATCCTATTCGAAATTAGACGACTATAAAGGAGAACACGTGGCAAATTCAGGTGTGTCCAATAAAATGACCAAACGCGAACCAATCGCATGTGATCACGTAATTAGACATGCAATTAGCATCTGGCTGAAAAGAGATGTGGCTACATTTAACGCACGTGCATCTCGAACGCGACACTGATAAACCGTTCGTGTGTGCGGTAACGGCTACCCCCCCAAAAAAATAATAACGCGTACATTCGGTTACATATGCCTTTGCCGTTTGACATGGAGTTTTTCTAATCCTCGAATTTGTAAACCTACTAATAAGGCATTTAATTGATGACAACTAATCATAGGGCCTGCTCTGCGATCTGGCAAATACAAGGTCAAACTGGTCGTGTGGGATTATTGGCTATGATGAGATCCGACTGTTTCCACTTAGTGTTCCTCGCAGTGCAAATTCTTGTGAAGCTGCTTGGCCAGGGGAAGCGCAAAGGTGTAACCGTGGAAATACTAACCAGAACGTAGTTTTTTTCGACTCATCTGTGGTCAAAGCTGCCAGATTTAATTTAAATACTATTTTTAAAAAATTACTTTTTGTGAGTGTAACTGTCAAACTGTGCTACACTCTAATGGGGCCGTGTTCATGTCTTTTTCAGTGCTGTGCAATACCAAGGGAAACTCCTCATAAATAGTTCAGAACTGCGGCACCTTAAAATCGGCTTTTCCTGTCAACGAATCAAGTATTTATATGGTGCACATCTTTATGGATGTTTGTGAATGACCAAACATCTTGATTTGCATAATCTAGTATTCTGTACATTTCCTTAGACAGCTCGTATTTCCAGCTATGCCACTCTTAAGCAAACCTTACAATAAGCATATACCCTTAAGTGTTTTTGATATTTGTTGACTTGCTTATACACTTGCCAATCAATTATGCAATCCAATGAGACAAATGACAGAGAGGAATGAGAAACAAATTGTATTGGTTTGTGCAATAATAGGAGACACCCGAACATATTATTAATTTTAGGAAAATGCGTAAGGTGTGGGGGGTGTTTGAAGGCCTAACTTCTCAGACTGGTCCCACAGTTGGGGTTCAGAGAATAACCTGGAGATTAAGCAGGTGGGAACATGTCGGTTTATGATAGCATGCATGCTAGCATGATCGTATGTCAGTGTGCCATTCTTTGTATGGGAATCTGAGCTACAGTATGTGTGGTTATTATTGTTTTTTGAGTTATTTTATTTGTGTATGAGAGAGAACATACCATTTATTTAATATGTAGGTCACCTTGTGTGTATATTGTGACTAAGTTATTTGGAATGTGTGTTGGTGTATATGTGCACACTTGCTGTGACTAGAATAAATTTTTTGTATGTGTGTAATGTGACGTTTTTCTGTTTGTGAGGGTGCGTGTGCACGTACGTGTGTGTGTGTGTGTGTGTGTGCGTGCGCATGTACTAGACGGCACTGTGATGTATAATTAATGACACCCTCTGGGCGCAGAGCAGAGGAAACATGAGCTGGTAGTGTGACCCCAACTCTCCTGGGGACCAGAGACAGCCCCTCTCTGTCATCAAAGACTGAAAGGAAAAAAGGGGGGGAGAGAGAGAGAGGGAGGGAAGGTGGAGGAAGAAGAAGAGGGAGGACTGACAGGAGAGAAAATGAGGATGAGAGAGAGGGCAGGAAGATGAAAGGAGAGTCCCAAAATAAAGGAAAGCGAGAAAGTTTAGTGTTATCAGTTACCCGCTTTGGTAATATTGTTTTGAAACATTCATGCCAAGAAAGCATTTTTGAATTTAATTGAATTGAGAAAGAAGTTGCGACCAACTGTACGCCAGTATCTTGTGAATTGTTATATCTGTGTCAATCTCACTGCTGAATGGATAATCCGCACACCCACACAGAGACACTAAAGAGAGACAGAATGGTCATTTGCATGGAATGCACCTTAACATTGCGAGTCAGTGATTCAGGTCCCAGACATCGGGCGCACACAACAGCCTCTAAGCACGGTCAGTCCTGACTGATCCCAGGTTACGGTGCCGTCGTCTCGCTGTTGCAGCTGGGATTACTGCTTTTGGGTCTGAGCGGGACAGATTGTTCCGTTCTTTCTCCCAGAAGGCAAGGTGAAAACGGATTAGCCCGTGCCCTGCGGACGGAGCCACAGTTTTGTGTTTGTGCGCTTCGGTGTTTCTGTTTCTCTTTGCTTTGCTCTCCTACTCCCATCTCTCATTTTTTTTCTCTCTCTCGTCATCTCCCTTTACCCTCTCTATCCCCATCTTTCTATCTCCCCTCCCCCTCTCCTTTTCCTCTCTCCCCATATCTTTTTTTCCCTCTATCCCTCCCACGCCACTGGTGTGTGAAAAGCAGAATCCAATCTACTTACACAGCATGCACGATGACAGGATAAACCCAGACCCTGTGAACCATCTTGCCCTGACAAAGCTTCCCCACACAGAAATTAAAAAGAAAGTTCATGGAAGCAGAGAGCTCTGATCTCTCTCTCTCTCTCTCTCTGCCTTCTCTCTCTTTCTGCTTTCTCTCTCTGCCTCCTCTCTCTCTCTGTCTCTTTCTTTCTGCCTTCCCTCTCAGTTTATCTTTCTTATTCTCTCTTTATTTCAGTGTGTGGCACTCTTTTGGAGGCTTGTTAACGTACACTGGGCAGTGAGCCAACACACATGCCACTTCCAGAGATCGTGTTGCCAACTTTTTCTATTGACCCCCAGCTTCACACACACTGTCTCTCTCTCACTCTCTCTCTCTTCAACCCCCCATTTTTACTCATGGTGGTTGACTTACAGATCAATGATATGTTTTGATGTACACACGCACATACACACACACACTCTGTCTTTCTGCAGCCACCCCCCTCTCAATGATATGTTTTGATGTACACACGCACATACCGCATTCAATCTATAAAGTTCCACTGCATCCCTCCCTGTGTGTTTTAGAGTGGAGAGACTCCTTTCTTTCTGTGTAATCATGCAGAGGGATCTCGTTGGTTGCAGCCCACGCATACTCCATTTTTGCCTGTGCCTGTGAGAAGGCTGTGTGTGTGTGTGGGTGGTAATGGCTGTTAGTTGGGCGACTGTGCCTTATTTCTTTTTTATTGTTTTTTATTGCGATTATTTTTGGAAGTGACTTTTTCATTTTTTGGCTCCTGATCCAGGGAAACGGCAGATTTTGTTTTCAACTTCAGTTGCGTTTATGTGCCCGCCCTTAAGGCCTGCAGCTTTTGGGAGCTGTTGGGAACTCCCTGTGGATTTTCAATTGCAGAATTATTTCACCTTCTCTACTGCAAAGATTTGGAATAGACCGGTTTCAGATTGACTTTATTGCTTTTCATAGTTGGAAACATACCTGCGTCTTCTTCTCTGCGGGCGGTTTATGATCAAAGCAGATGCTTTTTAAGTTCAGTTGGTTTGCTTTGTAAAAAAAATCTAGGTGGTCTGGTTCTATCGAATGAACTGTCCAATTGGCTCCACCCCCCTCTCCCACCTTCTCTCTCAGCACCATGGACAGCACCTTCCCTTTAGTCCGTTTGCATTATAGTGGAATGCTTTTGCTGGGACATTGGGATGCGATACGATTCGTCCCTTGTTCCGTTGTATGAAGACCGTTAAACCACTTTGATTGCAACGCGTTTTGTCTCCTTCACACAAATGCAACATTACAATTTTTTCATTCATTCTGATTCTGAAGGGGACTTGGCGTCAAAACATTTTGGCGGGTACATAAATGGGTTGGCGGGAGGGGGGGGGCTCATCCCGTTTAAGGGGCTGTGTTTCGTTGAAGCAATGCGCCCTGTGGTCTGATATCACATGTTGGCCCTGCAAGTGTCAACTGCGGCCAGCAGCCCCCAGGCAGTGCATAATTGGCCGTGACTATGCACATCTTTCTGACTTTACAGAGGTTATTGCCGCGATGAGACAGGCTCACTAATCACAACTGGGTATTCCAAAATTGGAGCAAAAGAAATAAATCTGGAATACAAATTGGTCAAAAATAAATAAATTAAAAAATTAAAAAAATTTGTTTCAAATGCTGTCTTTTGTGCTGTCAAAATTGCACCCCAGGCAACGTATACCCGAAGAAAAGAATCGAGAGGCAAACTGTTGTTGTTTGTGCTGGATGAACAGTTCAAGTTGCAATAATTTAGGGCAGATGAAGTTTAAACCTGGGCCTTGTTACCACCTGCCATGCCCCGGCCCTTCTCTATTTGGGGATATTTGCGATCATTTACAGACAAATACATTTCCAAAAGAAACAAGACCGGGCCTCTAGTGACTATTGTGTGCCATTTTTCTTTTCCTTTTGCCAACTTACTGCTATAAACTCTTCAAAGTGTGCTACCTCCTACGGTGTGAAGCGGTACTGGTGTTTCAGTCATTGTTCTACACCCTGGAGAGCGTGTGTGTGTGGGGGGGGCGAGTGACCAAAAATTGTACCAGAGGGCATCTATATCTGTGAGTTTGTGTACAATATTGCGATTAATTGCTCCAATACAAATCTGTACAAGCATTTGCATAAGCATGCTATAGAATGATTGAGACTGTGTTTTAAGTTTCCCTGGCCAAATGCTGTCTGCTACTGTACCGGAGGTGAATTAATCATAGAATGCATTGAAAACAAAATCGGATGAATTGTAATGGCAGTGGTGCGTGGCCAGGCCAGATTGTCAGCTTTAATTTGTGGGTATTTATATTGGGTGAGCCATGTAGGAATTACAGCCCCTTTTATACATATTCGCCCCATTTTAAGGATATGCGACCAAATATGAAAAATGATTACTTTATTCTATATATAAATGCAGGGGTGCCAATAATTGTGGCAAACATGCTTTTGTTAAAAATTATTATTTCTTGATGAGGGATTTGTTTTTCTCATAATAAATGTACTTCAATTAAAGTTTGGATTTTTCTAATTTTTCCAGTGTGAAATTAAGCTAATTCACCACACCAAATTTTTTATAACCCTTTTTACTCATTTGTACCAGGGGTGCCAATAGTAGTGGAGGGCACTGTATGTGTCAAAGACTACCATTAATAAAAGACTATGGCAAAATGCCCCAGAAACAAACAGAAACTGAAGATAGCTGTAGTACAGGCCTGGCAGAGCATCACCAGGGAAGATGCCCAGTGTCAGGTGATGTCTATGGGCCGCAGACTTCAGGCAAGTACTAAATACGATTACTTCATTTCTGATTATATTCATTTGTCCAATTACTATTGCTCCCCTATAAAGGGGTGATATGTATAACAAAGTAACCGACTCCAAATGCAAAGTCCACACATATATTCAACTCTAGACCTTTGTATCAGCTTCCTTATGCATGAACTAATGATACAAAGACATTAGACATCTAGCCAGGAAACAGCTGAGCAACCAATCGTCCCATTACTTTTTCTCCCCAAAAATGGGGGGACTGTGTATTAAAAGGGCTGCAATTCCTACAAATCAATCAATATGGATGTAAATACTCTTGAATTAAAGTTGACAGTCTGCACTTTAACCTTATATTCATTGTTTTATTTTGAATCCAAATGATGTTAGGTAGGTGGCACCATTACACTGGCAGTCCCTAAAATCTTAGGGTGGCTGCAGGTGGTGGCTAACTTCTGAAAACATGGTGCGAGACCTGCATTTTCTCTCTAGCTTCAGGAAACGCTGTAGTCTTATTGGGATTTAAAGTGCTACCATAAGCACACGAACTAGCAGATGGAACGGGGCCAAGCATGACTGTCTCCTACCGCGAATAATCTTTAGACACGAGTCTGAGCTTATGTAGAATACCCCCCGAACCAGGTTATCACTGCTGGAGCCATAAATAAAGGCAGCATCTTGAAAGAGGGAGGGAGAGGGAGAGAGGGAGAGAGGGAGAGAGAGAGAGAGCGAGAGAGAGAGAGAGAGAGAGAGAGAGAGAGAGAGAGAGAGAGAGAGAGAGAGCACGAATACTGAAATTGTATGAGAGAAACGCGCATACTGCGGAGTTCAGGCGAGGAGAGGGATGACAGGCAAAGAACGGAGAGAAGAACAGTAAAACATAGCGCGCAGTTAACAACCGAAATCAGCGGCTGCCTGTACTACTGCCGTCCACGGCTGCAGTGACAGCGACCGACCTGGTCGTCCCGATAGATATTGTGGATTTTACAGTCGCGCGTTCCCCCCGTACGTTTCGAGCTGGAGAAATCTGGACTGGGTTTGACCATGCTGACGACACGCTCTGTTCAAACCGGGACTCTCGGTGCCTTCCTTGCGGTGGGGACACTGTGGGGATTCAGCTTAGCACAAGGTAGGCACAATGCACGCTCAGTAATTAATAGTGCAATTAACTTTGGTTATCAAGGTCCGCGCATGCTGGTGACTTTCCCCCAGGCTTTTTATTTCTTGGAAATAGGCTACACTTTTTTTCTGTTGTCAAAAAACATCCATATGAGCTTTACAATTCACTTTGATTAAATAATAGAAGCTGACAAGAGTTGTCCCTAGCTATCTGTGGAAACAATATTGTCAAGTGTAGTTTCTCTCACCGTTAACCCAAGTCTTTTTGAGGCGGCTTGTGAACTAGGAGGGAGCCACTCTGAACGGAACGAAGCCACTGTTTATTGTAGTACAAATTATCGTGCTGGAGGACTGTAAGTCGCCATCAAATGACATTTTTGCTTTACGACTATTTTATTTTTAGGTGATTTGTGCTCAAGGGTTTTGCGATCGTTATGCGCTGCTGCAAAGCGGGCGACGTTTCAGATCTGTGTCGGTCTGCAGCAGGATGCGCGCATCAATAACAGCGATTACTGCGGGGTCTAACTACTCCGTGCCTTTGTGCAAGTGAGTGTGTGCCGTAAGAGGCTAACTGAATGATAAATCACATATCGGCCCACAGGAATACACCGCCAATGAGATACCAGACCTGGACTTTTTTCCCCACATTTTATTGCGCTCATTTAATTAAATGGCAGGACACAACGCGTCGTGAGATTTAATGTTCGAGCTCTAGCCTACATTTCCTTTCGGTGCGTCTTTCGGTGCTTTAATGTTCATTTGGTATTGGTGTTCGCGTACTTCGGGGAAGATAAGAGATGGGCTCCAATTATGAGTGCTCCAGATTTTTATTTAACACGACGACTTATTTTGTCATGGCCTGACCCATCAGTTATTTGTTGGAGCTGTCGAAGTATAGTGGCAAACCTGTGTCACAATGTCTCTGATTTTGCTAGTTTTTTCCCCCCCAGTGTTATTCCGCATAACTTAATGTGCTCAGAAATGCCACATAGATTGGTACAGCACTAGCTACTCACATTTGTTAAATATCTTCATATTAATACCTTAGAATCGTGGAAGTAATCTATGTTGAAAATCACGATGCATGGTTCTCCACGCTCTCTTGTTGTCGCCTGGAAAGCCACGCTTGCTTAAGTAAGTCAGTCAGAGACCGACTATGGGTTTCTGAGGAACCGTCCTAGTCGCTGAACAACATCCACTCTGCCTCACTCTCACTCGCACAGTAGGCCTAATCGATTCCCCCCTTTACTGTCGCCTTGTAAAATCAGTTTTCTCAGGTGGACAGCATTTGGATGGGGGAAAGGTAGTATGAGCCCCAGTCAACGGCGTGTGTAACTGTATACTAGCCACGTTTAAGAACTCGAGCGTTATTCTGTACTCATTCATATTGTTATTTAGCTGCGGTTGCTAAAACGTGCTTGAGGGCTTACGGCAATGTTGCTACACGAAATTTCCCTCATCGCCTGCCGTTTCCAGGAAAGAGAGCGTGATCCCCGCGGCTATCACACACGGCTCCGCGCTCTGTCTTTGCTATCATGCTGCTTCGTTCCCTCGTAATTACCGAACCATTATTGTATCCGAGCGCAGCGTGGCCAGGCTTTGTGAGACAAATTGAGCAGAGGGTACAGTCTGCGGGAAACAGGGGTCTGTTTTATTTTTGGCAAGGAGGTTTTATTATTTGAAGTCATTGCCAAAAAAATTCCTGGTCTTTAAGAAGGGGATAATTGGTGAGAGACAGGGTTTCTTTGTGGGGGAAAAAAAATCCTGAGACAAAATGCCACGCAGCCAGCAGTTGAGGCCCTGATTTCTTAAAACCCCTCTGGTCTGACTTTCAACTTGCGCAGAATTACTCCAGGGACAACTTGGTTGTGCTGATAACTGCAGAGTGAAGAAAAACAAATAGCTGATAAACAAACGGAGAGGGATTCCACACCTATTATCTGTGTAAGCCGTGGGGATTCTTAGGTGCTGCAAATATTTTCGTTGTTTACAATGGTTACAGTGGCTTCCTTCCGTCAAAATGCGCCAGGGTACACCATCACCCGCTGAGCTCACTTCCAAAGCTGGCAATGTTAAAATATAGGAGAAAAGCAAGATATGGCTGTCTAAGTTCAACTAGAGAAACATTTCTTTCTCATCTTTTCTTTGCACACACATTTGTAATGTTACATGAGCATTTTTGTCGTTTTTGAAAGCTTTGACCTGTGAGAGCAAGCCAGTCATGCCGGTAAAGGCTATTTTAAGCCAGGGTCATTGCTGCAGGGCAGGTATTGTGTTTTCCATTTATCTTCCGAGACAGCAAACACAGGTGTCACTGAGGGTGGTGTTTGGGATGACACAGAGGGGAGGGATAAAGGGACGCCACAAGAAGGAAGTGATTTGTGCAGACATTTCGTTGTGGCCCATAATCCTCACACATCTATAATATAACAAACTGCATTCCATTGGTCATTGGGACCAACCAACGCTCCTAATTAATGAGCCTTGATTTGAGCTGTTGATTGAAAGCCGATCGGATCTGGACTCGGCATGTTTTCACAGCAGTATGCTGTCAGCCCCCTGGGAAAGTAGGCGTGTTGTCAGAATGGGAGCTAATAAAATGGGAGAAGAAAAGGTACTTTTTGGCTGTGGTAAACTTGCTAATCCTTTCCCTTGACCGTGTCTTTGCCCTCTCTTCTGCCTGTAATTCCAGCCCTAATTCCTACATTTATATGCGCGTTGGCGTGGAGAACGGGGCTAAAGATTCACCGTTCACACCGTTGATCCTTTTTGGGCTGAAGCACTGTGTGAACTTCAGTCTTTTAAAAATTGTGCACCATAGACATTAACTTGATCACCAATATTATGAACTGTTAGTTAATTATTGGAGAGTAGGCCAGGGGAAATCTATGTGACACAAAGAAACGTAACAGTTCAATAGTACAAATTGTAGGCTCCTTTAGGTTTTTTCAGGAATACCTCTGGGTCCATGTTTTTCTGGTATTTGGCGGCTTGCATCTTGACTGAAAACCCTTTCATACTGAACGGACATTGATTTATTTCATAAAAATGCCTTCCCGTGTTTTATTGGAGGAGTTTACATAGTCCAAGGCCTGTATTAAAGCAAACAAAAATTCACTTTTTACTCAATGTGGTGGAAAAAAATAAATAATAATATATATATATATATAATATATCCATCCATCCATTATCTTATTTCTGGTCAGGGTATACACCCAGGACAGGTAGCCAGTACATCGCAGGGCACACACACCGTTCACTCACACACTCATGCCTACGGACAATTTAGAGTCTCCAATTAACCTAACCTGCATGTCTTTAGACTGTGGGAGGAAACCAGAGTACGCCGGAGAAACCCCACTCGAACACGGGGAGAACATGCAAACTCCACACAGAAAGGCCCTCGGCCGGGATTTCAACTCGGTACCTTCTTGTTGTGAGGCTATATATATAGGGTTAGGTTTTTATATTTTCTGCACAATATTTAAAAAAATTTCAGAGACAGCTGAAGTCATCGTTATAGTGTGAGAAGCAGAGTGAAAGCCTGTTTTTACTATTCCTTATTTGAAGATAAAGTTGAGGCAAAGCTGATTTTGGCTAGATTGAATAGAGAACGAGGGTTCCTGCAGTGGCTTGTGAGGAATAATTCATGAGGTCTCACCACTCTGAAAGGCACTGAGTCTCTACTCCCATGCAGGGGCAGGCCAGTGACACAGCAAATCAAAGCCAGCTCCAATTCCCCCCCTGATTGTCCTATTTCTCATTTTTTTGTTGTTGGGCCTGCCCCGTACTCTGGGGGTGAGACTCAAAAGCACAGCAGATCATTAACGGGGATCATTCCTGCCCCGTACTCTGGGGGTGAGACTCAAAAGCACAGCGGATCATTAACGGGGATCATTCCTGCCCCGTACTCTGGGGGTGAGACTCAAAAGCACAGCGGATCATTAACGGGGATCATTCCTGCCCCGTACTCTGGGGGTGAGACTCAAAAGCACAGCGGATCATTAACGGGGATCATTCCTGCCCCGTACTCTGGGGGTGAGACTCAAAAGCACAGCGGATCATTAACAGGGATCATTCCTGCCCCGTACTCTGGGGGTGAGACTCAAAAGCACAGCGGATCATTAACGGGGATCATTCCTGCCCCGTACTCTGGGGGTGAGACTCAAAAGCACAGCGGATCATTAACGGGGATCATTCCTGCCCCGTACTCTGGGGGTGTGACTCAAAAGCACAGCGGATCATTAACGGGGATCATTCTTGCCCTGTACTCTGGGGGTGAGACTCAAAAGCACAGCGGATCATTAACGGGGATCATTCCTGCCCCGTACTCTGGGGGTGAGACTCAAAAGCACAGCGGATCATTAACGGGGATCATTCCTGCCCCGTACTCTGGGGGGTGAGACTCAAAAGCACAGCGGATCATTAACGGGGATCATTTTTCTTGGAAAATCAAAATCACCAGTACAATACAATACTGTGTAATGTACCAGATAATATTACATTATTGATCCCACCAAGGGGAGCTCAAATGAAGACGTCTAACACAGACCACAAACAAGGCCTGTCTCATTACTGCTGCAACATAATGGTTGCTCTTTTATAGTGAGGTGGGGAATTCCTTGTCCACTGGTACCCTCCCTCTTGGGTGATGCTCTTGCTAATTACGTGCCGCCCTGCTGGGCTGGCAGCCACTATGGGCTCTGGCAGAGCCAAGATCTGATTCAGGGCTTTGGGGCGCACTACTGTACGAAGGACTAATGCGTCTGTGGATACACTAGCATGGCACTGCTTGCCCTGGTGTATAACACTCATTTCAGAAACAATAACTGTTGCCACTTTTTAAATTGAGGTCCAGGCAGGATTTCGTGGTATAACGGCAAAGCCCTGTCTTCTTGAGTGATACTTTGTGTGTGTGTGTGTGTGTGTGTGTGTGTGTGTGTGTGTGTGTGTGTGTGTGTTGCAGAAGGGACATAGACCACTGGTGCATTGTGGGCGATGGACAAAGAAATGGGAACACTGGTGCTTGACATTGACAAATATTTTTGTGAAAATGGGCGAAATAAATTGATTGTTTCACGATCTACTGACCTTCATCTTCTTCTTCAGTCTCTTCTTTGAACATATAAGCTGGCCATGAGATTTCACGGTTTGTTTGCGGTTTTGTTTTCTGGGGCTAAGCGTGACAAAAATTCGATTTAAAGTTCCATTCACGCTTGCTGATTTCCACTTGAATCCCGCAGCGGACCTTGCCTGTTAAGGTGCGATCGCCGCGACAACACGGCTGTGACAGGTCGAACAGTCACACCCAATCACCCGTGTGGGACACGTGGGCTGCAAATTACACTCATCTTAGTGGGGGAGTCATCGTTCTCTGCCGTCAACCGTTCAGATTAGCGTCACTTTAAGGTGTGGATGTTGCCAGCTCACTTCAGCTGAAGCGCGCAAAAGGGCTTTCAACGAGATGTCATCGCATTGAATTATTGGTTCTCATCTGTGCAGCGATCTTACTTACAAAGATGATGTGAGATTCCATCAGTCTTTCAGTAAGTTTCAGTCTTTTTAAAAAATACTTGATACTTTGCCAGCAGACTAAATGTATGGCCGCTGTGTCTGAGGGGTGTGGTCAGATGGGATACCCTGTCAGGTGTATATGGGGCTCAGCCAACCCAGAGTCCGCAGTGTGTTTTCCCTTCTGTGATTGGTCAATCCGACTCATTTTGCTTCCTAAAGATTGTAGATATTCTGGTAAAACATGTGTGTAACAGTGATCTGTGGTTTGAACTTTGGGTTGGGGGCTGTTAGTCTCCTGGTCGAAGCTGAGCTGGCACTGAGCTTGGTTAGTACTTGAATGGGAGGACCTCGGGAAAACAAGGAAACCGCAACACTGCTGCTGGATGTGATCCTGGTGAGCCAGTGGCAGGGTAGTTTTCACTCTGGGCTCGACTGTAGTTGTGGGGTCACTGTGTTTGTTTTAGATGGAGATGTTTGTTGGCCTTCATTTTGGATGAGAATTTAAAACCAAGTGTAGAGAGTTTAACTATCCTTGGCGCTTATCACAAGGAACAGGGGCTTCCTGGCTAAATGTCTTGGCTCTCTCAGTCTTCCCATCTAATCAGCCCCCAGCATAATTAGCCAAAACCACCATTGCTCTTCGGGGAAAAGTAAAATATCAGTGTAGGATTGGCTTATAATATGTTGTATTCCAAGTGCCACCACTGTCCATCTCCAAAAAAAAACTTGCAAACCATGCAAACCACCATCTTAAGGTCATGAGTTCACTTTATAAAGAACTTCTGAGAAGTGACTAATGCAGCGCACCAAAATAAAAGTGTTTGTGTGATGTTCCTAATATCACTTCCTAACAGCAGTACCTGTGAGCATACTGAGTTCCTCTGGAAGACACTGATTCTCAAGCTAACTTTAAACATATACTAAAAAATATATTTAAAGAAAACATATTATCAAGATATTGCAACACTTACAACATAATATATAGGCAAATTTATATTTATTTAATAATATATTGCCACTTTCAGATGTTGCAATATTTCCATAAAAAAAAAAAATATATATATATATTATCCACTGCTGGGTAATATATTTATAATTATATTTCTAAAATATATTACTATATATTTACAATATATTGCAGTATATTCAATTTCTGTAACCAATAACAATGAACAATAATTACATATTATGAACAATGAACAATTACAAAACGAGACTGGTGCAGAATGTGAAAACATTGCAACTACTGCATCTCACAACTGTAGACAAGGCCATTACGTTCTAATCATTGGGCTGGACACTGCTGATAGGTGGAACTTAATGGTTTCTCATGATTTACATCTCTTATAATTTACAGAATAGTTGACGAACCTTTGGTGGATTATGATGACAGCCGCTGCAAACATAATAATGCAGACGAGGTCGCCCCTGCTCCATTTTCATCTTAGACGGAGGATATTTTACCAGCATCTATCAGCTCTGGAAGCTGGCTGGTGATTTTATCTAAAGTCTGTGTAAACGTGTGTTCTGTGTGGTTGCAGTGCCATCACTCTTTGCCTGTTGGAAATGATGCAATAACTTACTGAATCTATGAAATGTTTTTGTTGGGGGAGATTCCCGCCTGGTTCATAATGTTATCGAGAATAGATTATATTGTTAAAATATGAAATTACATGTAATGCTGTTTAGGGATTGAAGTAAAAAAAAAAGTACTGGGGATTTTAGGAGCAACATAATTGGAGTTACTGTTTATGTTCAATTGCCGTCTATTACCCAAATGTCAATTTATCAATAATGATGGATATTTGACATAAAATAATGTTGAGGAATGCCATAAAACAACAATATTTGCCTTTTTAATAATTATTTTAAGCCATGATTTTAAATAAATAAAAAACAGAAATAAAATTTTAAATCTCCCAGAACTCCTGTATCCTCATTTTATTTAGCTTTTAATGTTATTTAAATTTTATTACCTTACTTTTGGCCCAACGGCCAGTCAGTCAACAGTACGAACGTCTTAAAACACGGCCGGGCAGACTGCCTCTGCCTCTGTCTCTTTCGCCATGGCGACGCCATTTGGCGAATCGCGCTGGCCCTTCAGTCAGGTGCTGGGGAATGCACGGCAGCAGCAGGCCTGTAAAGAGGGGGGAATGGGAATGGCGTGTCGCAGAGACGAGAGGCTCAGAAGCGAACAGAGCGTTCAGTCTCCGTGGAGGGGTCTGTATGTGCGTTTGGCTGCGCCCCTGACATGCTGTCTGGCCCCAGCACAGTTTGGAGTCTGAATGAGCTGGGGAGGGACTCGGGGGTGGTGGGGGGGGGGGGGGGGGGCTTCCTGGCAGAGAGACAGAGCAGTCTCAGTGTCTCTGTGTGGTCAGCAGTCATTGACACACCGGTCACACTCCTCCCCTCTTCACATGCACAGAGGGAGGGAGGGAGGGAGGGAGGGAAGGAGAGTGAGAGGTGAAGGGAGGAGGAGGAGGAGGAGTGTGCCAGAGAGGAAAAAAGGCTTTGCTGTCTCTGTCGCCTCAGAGGTCGAAATTAATTTTTTGTTATTCTATTCCAAGTACTTAGAAACGGAGGGCATATTCCCACCAGATTTAAGATGTCCTGTGCCTCCCCCCCCCCCCCTGTGATTTTCTTGATGGGTAACATAAAGGGTGCCCGATTCAGGAAGAGGAGACAAACAGGGAGACCCAAGGTCCAACAAAACATTTGTCACAGCCGCCAGCAGCAAGGGCAGAGAACAGACCAGTGAAAAATGCAAGACGAAAAACCTAAATTTATATTGATTTAAGGGGGATGAACTCTCATTTCTCGAGAATGGTGAAATAAAAGAATGACTTTCACAAAACAATTCTGGGGTTGTCATGGGAATGCCTATGTCAACACTGAATGCACACACACACACACACACACACACACATACAAATGCATCACAAAGGACAGAGGGACTCATTTTTATAAAGTATTTTATTGTATCTGCGGATTGTTTCGCCTGCTATGAGTACCTACTCTGCTACTACAAAACCAATCTCTCTTCACATCATACTGGGGAACCAATCTTGAAGAAATCAGCATTTTTATCTATGGAGCCATCTGTATCTGTATCATATAGCTGCGTATCTCTCTCTGCACAGCATTTATTATAATGTACATGGTAGCTTATAGTTAGGAGCATGCAAAACAAGGATGAAATTTACTGGCAATCCTGCTAAATTGCATCCAACTTATTGAATGTGACACATTCTGTTGTTAACAGGTTAGCTATCTGGCTTGCTCAATAAATCTGTCTTGTTCTATAAATACAATACAAACATCTTTAAATATGAGCAAAATGAATCTAGGGCTACAGTACCTGTTAGTAAGCCTCCACACATGGTTGTCTGCTAGTAAAATATCATAAGCTACAGGAGGGCTATATTTTTCAATATGCCAGAATGGTAAATGAGAAATGTATATAGATGAAGATTGTTTTTGTGCATGCAATCCTCCATTCATATCACAGCGCATGTAAATATATTGGTAAAATTGCATCAGTGACAGTTCTTGAGATTTTCCCATTGTAACAATGACCAAGGTCAACACTTGCAATTATGTTCAGCTTTCTGTGGTGGTGTGATGGGGGGGTGATGGGAAAAATAAAAAGATTGTCATGGAGAAAATGAAGAAGGGTACGGAAATGGAAGGTGATAGAGAGGGATGGAAAGAAAAAAAGGACATAGATAGAGGAGAGAAGCGAGGAAAAAGGAATGAGAAAGGGAGGGAGATTGGCACAGCTGCGCTGACAGACTGCTCACACCTGTGAGTGACTGGAGGAGCCGGGAGGAGGCAGGCGGGCGGCGGAGCGCCATCTGTTCCCTATGAGGGAACCAGCGATTGCCCTGGAAACCAAGAGTTCAGCTGGGACCCACTGCCCCACAACACTGAGGCCACAACCTCGTCCTGCAGAGCCAGAACAGTGAGGTCACAGGCTAGACCTGCAGAGACAGAACAGTGAGGTCACAGACTAGATCTGCAGAGCCAGAACAGTGAGGTAAGAGACTAGACCTGCAGAGCCAGAACAGTGAGGTCACAGGCTAGAACTGCAGACAGAACAGTGAGGTCACAGACTAGACCTGCAGAGACAGAACAGTGAGGTCACAGACTAGACCTGCAGAGCCAGAACAGTGAGGTCACAGACTAGACCTGCAGAGCCAAAACAGTGAGGTCACAGGCTAGACCTGCAGAGCCAGAACAGTGAGGTCACTCAGATTTAGATCCTTTTTTTTTTTTTTTAGATCTGAGTCCTGATTTAGATCTGAGTTCTGATTTAGAGCTGAGTCCCGATTTAGATCTGAGTCCTGATTTAGAGCAGTGGATCAAAAAATAGAGACCTTAACATACGCAGAAAGAACCATTATAATAAGAAGGAACCAGTACACAGAGGTATGGACCTGAACAGAGAACCCTCTTAAAGAATGTGCAATTACTTCACCTCATAGAAATGCATGTTTATCATTGATATGAGAAAGGTTTCATGGGTCGAATAATGGGTGGAACTACACAACGCTGTAAATCACTAACTTGTTTGGACCAATCAAATGGTTTTTGCTCAGCCAACCACAATTATTCAGAGTTGAGATAATCACTCACAAATGGGACTTACTCACGGAATTCCACATAGCTTAAAGCACAACTGAAGTTTGGTAGAACTTTGGGTTGTGTAGTTACCAGGCCATGATTTGAGTCCAAATGGTGGTGAAATATGTTCATTAGTAGCTTTGTGCTTCCCTGGGGTAATAATTCACTAAATCCAGAATAGGGATTGTCGCTCTCCATTCACTTCTATAGGGCAGCTAAAACGGTTTCAAAATTACACTTCTAGCACGTATACAAACGTGAACGAACCGGATTTTGTCAATACAAACAATAACCAGTCCTCGTACGTATTTTTTTCATGTAATGTAAATTATTTATAAAAGTACTATTTTCTTCTTTTTCTTTGTTTGGAAAAAAATGGTAATTTATGTCTATTCTGCTGCCAATAGATGATTATGAAAAATACAGCATCTTTCACATAAATGGAGTGCATGTTCTTTGAACATAATATTGGTCTTATTTTCCTTTGCCTAGCTAACTTGCAATTATCAAAAAGCTGTCATAAAAGAAAAATATGTAAAAGTAGGCTATGATTGATGGATTAATCGATAGACAGTGTCTGGATCATATTCACTTTGACAGAGAGACGATTTTGTAGCCTACTTGTATGAACACAGCTGCTCCAAAAAGATTAGGAAGCGCAAAGTAACTCCCCGCAGTGTAGATCTACCAGTGATCCAGGTTAGTTTCTCTCTCCTTTCTGGCAGCATCCTTCCAGTGGAGTGCATGACTTAAGTTGGCCCTCTCTGAATCTGGCCCTTATAGTATCTAATCATTCTTAATCTAGCATTCTCCCATTACTCAAGGCTTGTCAGTTTTGCATAAATTATCTTCATTTTTCAATGTTAGCTGTTAACTGTGCTTTGTGTTTGAAATATCTAGTTTGCGGGAGGATTTTTTCCCCCACAAAAACCTGTTAAAAAATATCTCAGTTTCTTAATTAGCAGTTTGAATGTCTTTCCGCTGGATGATGGACTGTGAATGTAATGGGGTAATGCGATAACCTGTGTCTGTGTAATTGGAGCTGCAGGTGTTTAGATTTGGAAGAGAGATGTGTGCAACTGTGATGTTTCTTTGAACACTGTGAACACTATCAATTAAGTTTTTTTAATTATGGGCAAATGTGTTTTTATACTCTCAGAGGTATTTTAAACCTGCAAATCAGAATATAGAACCTAGATTTATCGCCCGATAATACAGAGTTATAATCCTAGAGAACATACGTAGTTCTTGAACACACTGTTATAATCCTAGAGAACACCACTCTAGAACACAGTTATAATCCCAGAGTACGTAATCCAATAACACAGAGTTATAATCCTTGAGTGCATCGCCTTAGAACGCAAGAGTTCTAAATTATAATCCTTGGGCACAAAACCTTAGCACATAGTTCCTGTTTATACCCGTCTCAGACAGATATTTATAGTAAAAACCCTAGAACACACAGACCTCACAGACCTACATAAAGAAAGAGAACCTAGAACACATTAGAGTTAAAATAGAACATGGGCAGCAGAACATAAATCTATGGGGCAGGCCATGAGCAAAGAGACCAGGACGTAATACCAAGAACCCTTAATGTGAGATACGTACACAGTATATACATAAGCAAAGAGACCAGGACGTAATACCAAGAACCCTTAATGCGAGATACGTACACAGTATATACATTAATGTGAGATACGTACACAGTATATACATAAGCAAAGAGACCAGGACGTAATACCAAGAACCCTTAATGTGAGATACGTACACAGTATATACATTAATGTGAGATACGTACACAGTATATACATTAATGCGAGATACGTACACAGTATATACATAAGCAAAGAGACCAGGACGTAATACCAAGAACCCTTAATGCGAGATACGTACACAGTATATACCTTAATGTGAGATACGTACACAGTATATACATTAATGCGAGATACGTACACAGTATATACCTTAATGTGAGATACGTACACAGTATATACATTAATGTGAGATACGTACACAGTATATACCTTAATGTGAGATACGTACACAGTATATACATTAATGCGAGATACGTACACAGTATATACCTTAATGTGAGATACGTACACAGTATATACATTAATGTGAGATACGTACACAGTATATACCTTAATGTGAGATACGTACACAGTATATACATGAGCAAAGAGACCAGAACCCATGGAACAGAGCAGCAGCCAGTGTCAGAAAAAAGGTCTTGATAATATTTGCAGAGATGAGACCATGGCAGCGACACGTGGCGCATCTCGCGGGAGGGCGGGTCCGTCCACTGGGATTCCAGTGCCGCGCTTTAGGCAACACGCTTCAGATGCCCCCATTTGCTTACACAGGAAATTGTTAGGCCAGCTCTGCACTTCCATTGGTGCGTGGGCCCCCCCGGCACTGCTCATTGGTTTCCTTTAATAGGAATCATCAAAAGGAGACGTGCCGCTCGCACGTCGGCCGGGTAGTGCATACATCGATGTGAGCCGGGACTCGATGCCCTGCTGAATTCTGAAGAGTTGCAAAGAGAAAATAAAACACGGTGAAGCCCTGTCACCAGGAGAGACATGGGAGTCGTGCAAAGGTTTCTCAATATGGTCCCCTTTCTTTGAGTTTAGAGAAAATCTATATCTGTACAAAAGGAACAGAATCTCACAGGGGGAAAATAAATTAATCTCTGCTCTCTATTCTTACAGGTTTATTTTAATAATGCAGGGACCCCCACCATTTCTAAATATTATTATTGTTATTATTATTATTATTATTATTATTATTGTTTTTGCTTTGGTTTGGGCTTGGTAATATTGTCTGCAAGTCTTGGTTTGTTTAGGTGTCTTTGTATTTTGTGGGATATGTGGCTTGTCTGTCTTGTGTTTAGTATTTGGTGCAGTTGGTGATCCTGGTCTGTGTTGAATATTGAATGCTATTGAAAATTACTCAAATAAATATTTTAAAAATAGCTCAAAATACCTCTCAAATACAGTCATTTAAAAATAGGGGTCTCTTGCATCTTTGGTATTCTTAATAACCATTGGTAATATCAGAAATATGTGTGTGTGCGTGTGTGTTTGTGTGTGTGAATGTAGTTTTGAATGCTTTTGCTGTTATGCCAAAGCCTGTACAAGTCTTGGCACCATTTCCAATGTCAAAATGTTCATTGTGGCCCTCAGATCAACTCAACCTTTCTGAGGATTATAAGGAAGATGAGTTTTTGGCCCTGACTGAAGAAAAATTTCTAACCTTATAAAGAAAAACATTTATAACAACATAATCACTCGCTGTAGCTCCAGCTCCAGTGCTTGGTGAGAGATTTAAAGAAAACATTTGAAAATTAGTTGTAAATTACATCAGCCTTTTTTGTCCACAATTTACAAAAATGAAAGGACGAAAACCATGAAGAATGAATTTAAAGGATCAATCCGCTGCTCTGGACGCTTATTTCTGTTCCTCGCCAGAACACTCTGTGTAAGGAACCACCGGGACTCAGAGGTTGATGTAACATGTCAGTCTTGAATGATTCTAAAAGGCTAATTTGTCATGACGAATTGGTAATCCATTGAGTAGCCACTAGTTGGCTTGATGTAATGGGGTCTTTATTTGGTGCGATTTTCCACAGGGGCCTGTTCTATAGCTACAAAAACCCCATTCCTCGTACGTGGATAACTCTGCTAGTAAAACCCAGAAACCCCCAAATATGGAACATATGAACGAGCAAAAACACTGCTCCAGGTTTTACTCAGTGCAGTTAGGCAGCTAACTCCATTAAGGTGGTTACAGAGTGTTTAAAATGGGGAGCAGACATGTACGCTAGACTATTCAAGGACTTTTGCCTTTCAAAGTCCAGTGTACCGACCCCCCCTTTGCAGACTACATTTCCCATCATTTTTGTGCGCAAATTGCACACAGCAATGGCGTCCTTCATGGAAGAACTTTACGATACGCAGAAGGTACGCTTGTAGGTGAAACGACAGATCCATGCGGACAGGTCCACGCAGACATGTTCATGCATGTGCTTTTTTTAATTTGCCTTTAGTCAGCTATGAAGAATACGGCCCAGGATCCCACCCTGGACTAAAAGCCAAAACTACTGGTTTCAGAGTTCTTTACTCTAACCCCAACACCACTTTGTGCCTCGAGGCCTTCAACCAGGCCTGTCCACACCAAGAACGATAACTATAAATATATTGTTTTAAAAATTATTCGAACTCAAGTGGATGGCGGAGTCCACACCGCAACCATAACGACAACGACAATGATGAACGATATCATTGGGATCACTTTCAGAACGATTTGATGAACGATAGAAAAACTGACAGCCAATCAAAATCCATCAGAATTTATCCCAGAATACATTTTGAACGCTGAATGCGAGGTCCAACAATGCGATTTCAATTTGATGGCTAGGGGTTTAATCGAGGAGGTTTTACGTGGGTGTAAGCGTATTTGTATGGTTTGTGTAGATGTATCAGTCTTTCAGGTTTGTAACTATGTGAAATTTCCACTTTTAGATGCAAGATACCTTTCTGTGTAATCAGACAATTGTATTATCGTATCGTATTTTGAATAATGTCTCATCATGAGCTGATGAGTCATGACTCCATTAATAGCAACAATTATTCATTCCTGGCGATGGTACTGTAACCTTATGAACTTATTTTAAATTTATTGAAATGGTTTGGCTGCTGTGACATGCTGCCACTCCACAAGTTTCATTTTATTTGTTATGTCCGTACAGAACTATTTCCATCAAACAATATCGTCCATCTGACCTCAACCTCTAACGAGCGTCTCGATTTCACACTCCGTGAAGTTTATCTTCTTTGTTTTGCGGTAAGACTTCTCAATTTTATCTGAGGATGAATTGGAATGACAAGCTAATTTACATGCATGTTATATTCACACTGGGCGTTCCATTAAGCGTTTATGGTTATTTGTGGGAGTTAACTGGCTGGGATACTAGGCAAGTACGCAGAATTTCAAGTTGATTGGGAAAACATTTTGTTCAGTTGAGCGTACGGACGGTTTTACAAATCAGGATATTTTTGAACGTACGCGGGTTCCTCCTTTTGGTCGTATGTGACCTTTTAGCGGAGAACCTTAACAAGGTTTTATAAATGAGGCCCCAGGGCTGGGGAGGCCTGATCTATGCTATTAGGCTACCATATTTAAAAAAGCAGATTTGTACGTCATCTCACAATGAGATTTGGAAGAGCAAAAATGTTTATAATAAACTGCATTAATCACTGAGCCATGTAACGTTGACGGTACACAACTGATAATTCAAGCTTTCTATTTATGTGTCAAAAATGGAGACCCGTTTTTTATGATGCCAACAATATTTGCAGTTTAAGCAGGGCATTAAATCTACAGGGCAATTAATGGAGCTATTTGTACGGCTATTAATTAAGGCAATCACCCATATCTTTGAGTAATGTGTCTCAGCCCATGTTACATTTATTTTTTTATTTTTAGACATCATCACAAATTTTTCTGTCACTCAAATGGATGGGAAAATAGAACATTGTGTGAGAATCCTCCTCAAAGTAAAAGGAAATGTGCAATAGTCTGAACAGGCCTGAACGGTCTGAATAGGCCCTGTCAGTATTAGTTTGTCAGTAAGTAAACGGGTGACCAAACACGACACGTACTATTAGACAAAACATTCTCTACCCTCTATTAAAAACCTGCTTTTACAACATACACAAGTCTTGAAATAAAAGTGTGTTGTTAGTTGCAGGATACATTCTCTAGTCAGGAGAAATAAAATAAAAAACACACCCAGGCTAAATTCTCTCTCTCTCTCTCATCCCTCTATCTTTTCTTTCTCATCCTCCCATCCCTTTCTCTCCCCCTTTTCTCTCTTTCCTCTCTCCCCTGCTTGATTCTCTCGTTTCTTTTTCCCACGTTCTGTTTCTTCTCTCTCTTACTCATCCCCCCAGGCTCTCCTCCCCTTTTTTTCCTCCCCCCTTCTTTCGTATCTGCACCTCTCTTTGTCATCCCCATATTTTCACTCCTCCTCCTCCTCCTCCTCTCTTTCTCATCCCACCATTATGTCCCTCCCTCCATCTTTCTCTCTCATTTTTTTTCACCTCAGTTCCTCCCTCCCTCCCTCCCTCCCTCCCTCTCTTTCTCCCTGCAGTTTTGAGTCTTCACACTCCTAATGAGTCAGTCAGTCATGGTGCTAATAGTGATAATGGAGTAAGGTGTGGAGAGCAGGGGGTGGAAGGAGGTGGGATGAGTGATGCAGTGTAATTTTGAGGGTTTGTGTGTGGGCATGTGTGTGTGCGTGGGCATGTGTGTGTGTGTGTGTGTGTGTGTGTGTGTGTGTGTATGTGGTGTTTGCGTGTGAGCGGGTTCGTGTGTGTATGTGGTGTGTGTGTCTGAGTGTGTGGTATTGTGGGCAGATTTTATTTTTATGGCAAGGTCTCTATCCCCATTAATTCTGTCTCCGTGCATTAGACTGTTCTATCCCCTATTCATGAAACACTTGAGTCTTTCTGTTTGATTTAAATGCTTCCTCTCACAAGCTGTACATTCAGGGCCAGAACGTTGTGTGGGGGGGCGACAGCTTTCGCGCATAGTTTAATCAAATTCCTCCTGCGTCGTCGGCGGTTACCGAGCAGCCTCCGCAGTCTGACAGCCAAGGTTATCACAATGTATACACATTACAAAGAAGGTTACATCGCTGACCTTGTGTTCACAGCGCAAGGAGCTTCATTGTCTAGCGGAGGAGATGAACAGGTAATAGAAGAGGCAGAGGGGCGGGGCTGATTGCAGATTGGAGAGGTGTTTTGAGATGGAAGTTTCAGTGGAATGACAGCTTCGCATCTTTCAATCCATCTTTTGCCATCTTCTGCGTAGTGTCAATTTCCCAGCCTTGGCTTAGTTCTCACGGTGCAGGTGTTTACAAGTAGCTGTTGGTGTTCGGTTCTGAGGCAGTTTGCTGTGTCGTGTCACTTAATTCTAAACCAGATTAATTCTGTACCCTCATTTTCCATTTATAGCTTACAGTGATGACAGGATGAATATAAGAGCTGTGAAATAAAATCTTAAATTGAGTAATTGCTAATGATCTCCATACATTGGGGGGAAAGTATCGCAGGACACTGGGCAAAGATTACAGAGGCCACACTTCCAGATGTAAACCTCTCTTCAGCGCCAAGAACAGAAAGGCGAAATTGGAATTTGCAATAAAAAAAAACTACAAAGATGAGCCTGATGAGTTTTGGAAGCAGGTCTTATGGACAGAGGAGACACAGATAAACCTTTAGCAGAGTGTGGAGAAAGAGGGACTGCTCTGGACTCAAGCATGGTGGAGGCAGTGTGATAGCGTAGGTCTGTATAGCTACATCTGCAACCGGTTCAATAGTCTTTATTAAAGGAGAAGTTCGGAAATTAAAGGTTATTTACGATCATATACAACGGTCCATCAACATTTTGACGAACTTTGCAGTCATGTGTAAAACATGTGTTAAATAAACATCTAAAGATTTATATAAATATTTTCAGTTGCCGTACAGCCATACGTTTGTAAACTTCCGGTCAATGGATTTAATAAAATGTTAAATAAAACCCGATACGAAGCATACTTTGCGACGGTTTTTTTTGTCAGAACATCAACGGACACCAGTGACCACTCGGTGAGTTTTCCGTCTTTGAAAACGAGAGTTTATGGTGTTTTTTGAAGGATTTTTTAGTCATGAAATGTTAGGGGTATGCAACAAAATATTGACCTTGCAAGTCATTAAATTTGTCAAAACTTTCTTTGGCCCAATACTTATGCTGACTTGAAGTTTGATTTGATTTCATTGAATGGCATTGTTGTAATACAGCTCAATATATGTTAAACAAATGTCATGAATTTTGCTTCATAGTTATTGTTTGATTTAAAATACAAATATGATTAGTACTAGGGGTGTGCAGCGATGCCACTATCTGTATCTGTATCTGTTCGACCATCAACATTATCTGTATCTGTATCTCTATCCGGATTAAAACCGGAAGTGGGTGGGGCTTCAAACAGACGTTATATTACATATAAGAAATTTTATATTTTCTCGTCTAAAATGAACTTTTATGAGTATTCACCCCCCCTCCCTGTTTTTTTTTTTTCAATAACCTTTTATAAGAACTATACTCTGTACTTTATAGTTAATAATATTTATATATTAACTCAATCTATTGTAGAATATGTCTGTAATGTAATAAAACGTGGAGAAGGTGAAAGGGGCGGACAGACTTTTTCCGGCTTGACTGTATATATACAGTGAACTTTTATATATATAAAGTTAACATTGATATATACAATGAATTTTGATATATATAAAATTAACATTGATATATACAGGTATATATTCTCTTTCGCGCATGTGAGCGAGAGAAAACGGGCAGATTAAGGCCTGATTAAGGTGATGAAAAGAATGAAATGATATCTCTCTCTCGCTCCACTATGCCACTGGTGGCTGGTGAGCTACAAAATATAACTACTGTATTTGGTAATGAGCCGGAGACTGTGGTGATGATGGTTTTGCATAATTAAGATGTAGATTTTAATAAGGATCACTCTCCCCCTTTCCCCTTGCAGCTAACTCCCTTTTTTTTCTCTCGAGTGCATCTGTGATTGTGCATTTTATGCAGTCAAAGTCATGATTAAAAAAGCAAACAACAAAAATCAAATATCTGAACTATTTGCTCTAATCAGAATGAATTAACATAACTCAATCTCTTCATTTACAGTAAAAGCTATTGAATGCAGTGTACAGCTATAGCGTTTGACACAATTACTATCTAAAGGATCCAGTCATTCTTAATTAAACAGGAAGAACTGTGAAACAGTGCAAAACTGGGGTTAAAGACGGTGATGCCTTTGACAGGTAAGTGCTCTGGCTCCCCGATGTGCCAGCAAACTGTTCTGTATTGCCGTGCCGTGGAGCGGCCCCTAGTCTGACACTGTTCTGTATTGGTCTCATCCCTTCTGCACAAACCAGTAATCAAAATAGAGAATTCAATGGCATGAGATTGTCTTAGATTTATTAGCTCTCTGATTTGGTGTGGGGATGTGGGGTAGTTGACATTTCAATGAGCGGATGAAAATCAGATTGGCATTTCGTAGATCAGGAGCCAGGCGGCGTCGGGCAGCCTGATGATAATTTCGGGTTGCTTCTTGGTTCTGGCCCCATGCCAGACAGCACAGCTCTTAAAAATTGTGGGTGTGGGTGAGGGGAAAGCACTGCTGTTGGGCATTCGATGGCTTTGTCCAGGAGGTGAATACGGCTTCATAAAATGGTGCTCTAATGCATTCCTCAACCCTTCTTAAAGCCCCCCCCCCCCCCAAATAATCTATATGCTCCATGCACTTTCAGAATGGATTTTTGAGTACAGTTCGGGCTTGTGTTTGCTTAGCATACAACCATGTCCACAAACTAGCCTTTATGCTGGACATTATATTTTCGTGTACTAAACATTTCTCACAGCTGGAAACATTATATGTATTTTATTCAGGCTATGTATTTTATTGTGATGAGACAATGGCAGATGTCCCACCTGGGATTTCAACCTACAACCTGCTGGTTACTGGCCCAGTCCCATAACTGCGGCTCCAGAACCAATAATGCATTAAATGAGCATTTGTTTTTAGTGCAAAAAGTAATTATGTCCTTGAAGAATTATAATAGGAATCGACTTGCTTGAGAAGTAACAGTATTTCTTTCATGATTCTGATTAATATATTCTACATTGGGAAAAAATGTAGGCTAATTGAAACTGCAAGAATAAATTACTTGTATTAATTGTCATTTACCAGGGAGATTACCTTCTGAAAATTCAAGTGTGTGTGTGTGTGTGTGTGTGTGTGCATGTGGTTTGTGTCACAGCAAGTTGCAATGTTCTTGGTGGTGTGTTCAGTTGTTTTATGTCTGTTTCATCTTTCCCTGAGCGTGTCACTCAATAAAAGTGGCAAATGGACAGATATTTGAACAGTAGTAATGGCGGAGAACTGATAAAGATACTTTCCCCAAACATTCTCTGGAATCCCCAACAACAAGCTAGCAACTGCTCATGCAGACAGCTGGTGGGTGAAATTTGCTGGAAAATGCATGTATTTCTATTCACTGAATTTAGACTATCAAGACAAATGGCTTCATTCTTTCATACTTAAAAAAGAAAACAATTGAAATTCCATACATCATCAAACATGGGATAGAAATTTGTTTGTGTGCGATTAAAACATTTTTTTGGACTATAAAACATTGGTCTTTCCCGTAAAAAGCCAAATGAGCTTGCCTTCGTTTAAGAGTGTAATATTTCACATACAAGTACCGCCTCTAGCCAAAAGCTTGAGATTAACATCAAAATTCAATTCTCTGGTCTGGCAGGTCAGCTGTTAGGACAGGCAGGAAGCAGTAATATATATTACTATATATTATTTTATTACTTTTTATTACTATAATATTTTATTGTCATATAGCATATTCTTTGTTTTCTTATTCTTTGTTGTTCTGTGTTTTCCTGTTTATGAAATAAAGGTAAGCAATGTATAAGACTAAGGCTGATTTCTGATTACTGTGAAGGCAATACAATCTATAACGTAAGAATAGATAAGTATGTGCCGCACAAGGGAAACAAACATGAAAGGTAGCATTAATATAGTGTGAGTATGACTACATGCAGAAATGGTGGTGTGGTTCCTCCACCTGAGAAATTCAAAATGGCAGCAGTGATAGGACTATTTTCAGCTTCCCTTGTTTGTATTTAATGATATTCCGTTTTTGCTTGTTTCTTTGAGGTGGATTGAAAAAATTAGGCATTCATAGCTGGGGGGGTAGACGAATGAGCAGAAAGAAATGGAAGGGAGAGGGGACAAAAATGTGAAGATGTAGATTAAATTCAGAGAAGGAGGTTTAACTCTTGTGACCTCATCACCAGTAATACCTTCGCTTTACTGTCAGGAGCGCGGGGTCAGGCGACTGAAGCCAATTGGCGAATCGCTGAGACGCTGTAATTACACGTGCACGCAACTCGGACCTCGCTCGCGCCTGATTCTCAGAATCAATTTAGCTGAGCCGACCTTATTAGCTTGCCCGCACGCTGCCTTTGGGCGGATGTTCTGGATAAATGGCCCCCTCCGTAAAAACAACACCGATCGGTGAAATAGCGCAGCCATAAAGTAACAGATAGCTCCCTGTGTTCGATGCAGGGAGGTTCTCAGTGAGATTGCGTTGGCTCTGTCTGACCCAATTGCTATAAATAAATAGGGACCAGGCATACGATCGGAGCAGAGCAGAGACAACATACAGACGGATGATCACGGAGGAAAATCTTCTCGTATGGACACGTGCACTTACTAAAAAATAAAAACGAACTTAGTGTTCGTTCCGGATCTTCTGTGCGTTTGTGGCTCATTGGTCAAAAGCAGGCTTGTGCAATAACGTAGTTGTTGACAGGCCATGTTCCCTCCCCCAAAGTGAGTGCTTGCCCCCTCAAACTCTCTCTCTCTCTTTCAGTCAGGAGACTGAACCTTTTTGTCTGAGGCGGCTTTATTTAGCTGACGCTATACGTTCATGTCAAATTGGTTCTTGGACACAGTTGTAAGAGATTGTGTAATTGGGTCATCCCTCTTCCAAATCAATGAACGTTCAAAAAAGTCCCATGACCAGCCTGGTATTTTCCATTATAAGTTATATGGATTTATTTTGAAGGGCACTGACTAACCCCACTGAGATATAAAATACGGATACACGGATTCCATAATATGAAAGGTGTTCTCAGAATTATGTATTGGAATGCAACTAGCAACATTAACGTTTCAGCCCACAGAGTGGTATGGCTCTGATTTAAAAAAATATATATTTTATAAATCAGTATGAACTGGCTGAAAATGACCGTAAATTCTGATTTAGCTAAATGTATATAATGGCAGTTTCATTTTCACCTTTCAAGTACCAAGTTGGAGACAGTAGTAACATGAGCGTGCATAAAACATATTTCCAAAATAGCATTTTAAATGGTCTTGCATTTTAAGTACCAAAATAATTGCCCAATAAAGCGAACAGGCTATAAATAAAACTTTGTTACAATCAATTGTGACAATTATAATGCAAGGTCATTCTGCATGGGAGTTGGTGGGCCTACTCCAACTGCAAATGTTACATTTGATCCATCTTGGGTTGTTACATAAAAATATCAAATCATATATCTTTCTAAAGGTATGGCAAATAAAAAAAAATGTAATGACACCAACGTAATGACAAGTGAACACAAATTAATCATGAAATGAGTAAATTATGCACTGAACTATATTTCCACCAAAATGTCACAAAATATGTATAATGCAGGGTATAAAGGTGACGTGTAACGGAAAAGAAAAGGTTTACGATAAGTTTGTCGTTTCACTGAAGCAGGACATTACACGTTCTTACACGTTTACATCATTTGACGAATGCTTTTATTTAGATAAACTTACAAAAGTGCTTTGAACTTTGGTTTGACAAGATAGCTTCCAATCTACATACCAGTAAGTAAAAGCTCCTGTTCAAACTATTTTTCATCAAGTGCAATGTTTTTTTTGTTGTTGTAATGGGTACGTGCAGTCAGGGTAGGGTAAGCAAGAGTGGTGACGTTTTCATTGTATTGAGGGTAAGTGCAGGGTTTTTAAGTGCTTTTGTCCAGATGTGCTGGAAAGAGATGCTCATTATTTCGATCACTTTTCCTGTATTGGGATTTGACTGAGCTCTCTGGTGTTAAATTTATTGCTACAGTGTTGGTCCAGTGAATTAAATCAAGGGGTATCCGAAAGTAAGCACACATTTATTTGAGGAGCACGACTTGATGCCACGGGAGACGAGTACAACAAATGATATCCTCTGATGTGCTGAAAGTCGAGCGTCCATAAAATAGATTTAAATGCTGCTTCAGCAGCCGGCATGCCAGTGCTTATTCACATTGTATTGCATTTTTCCATTTAAAGAAGAACATGTAGACGTAAATTAACATTTTACACATGCCTGCTGCCTCTTCCCAATGGCCAACGTCTTCCGTAACGTCTTGTAAAATGCACAGGAAACTTCCTGGAGCGATTTTTGCTCTCAGGTAATAACTGACATTTCAAGTTTCTAAAAGTCATTCCCCAATATGTAGCTGCATTCATAAAAAAAGATTCAGTGTCTTCCAATATAGATGGGGATAAAGGTTAAAAGTGTTGGCATGCTGCCTTCCTCTGTGAAATGGTGTTATGTGCTAACGGCAACCATTTATACCTTAACTCTAAGGCATCACCGCAGATACAGGTACAGGTTTATTGGAGAAGAACTGCTAATCAGAACCTGCATTCTCAATCAGTCAATCCATATTTTAGTACAAATTATTATTATTTAGCACAAATTACAAACAGGTTACCACAGAATATTTCACAATGAACCCTTATTCACTCAACTTTATTGCCAGAGATGCAATAAAACATAAAAGAACTGAACTGAACTAGACCAACAGTTCAGGAAAACAGGACAATCCGTTATTCCCTGATCCATTAAAAGGTTATCTATCTTAACTCCTGAAGGAATTCAGAAAAGATCATTCTGAATATTCACAACCTCCAGGAGCATTTGTTTTTCAAACACTTTTATTGTTTACAATAAATAGTGATTGTTATTTATGCTGTCCAAGGACCTGGCGGGATACAATACAAGGTCCTCGAGAACTTAGGTAGGCTATTAACATCTAACTATCAGTTCCAAATTAAAAAGTAACACACATTTAAAGTACAATTGAATTCCGTTCTTATTTCAGCCCCTCAAGTTAAAAATTTGGGTGCGTAGATAAAACAGTTATTCAGTAACTGCATTCATAAAAAACCTACACTCACTACACATATTTAAAAAATGAATAGTTGTCAATGACCCTCAGAAAGATGTAAGGCTCCAATTAAAGTAAAAAAAATGATTCAAGAGTTTCTCATGTTTAAGCTTTTCTATTAATTTAACTGTGAGTAAATTGCCTTAATTTTTATTCACAGTTAGACTTGTGAATTATGAGTGTATTAATTGAAGAGTGAATTATGATGTATTTCCCCCTAACATCATGTACTATGGATACCTCCTCTAAGCTACATTAGATTGCATATCTATGATGTACTTACAGGGTACATTTGGGAAATGTGTTCATTAAAGAAGAAATATGTATCCCCATTGTACTTTTATTTCTGAGAGTGTACATCACTGAGCAGGAGGTGGTAGCTATTAGTGGCAGGGATTAGTAAATGTTCTCAGCGTACTACAAACCACATCTTCCAGATCCCAAGTTGTTTATCCCAAGCTCTTATGTTTGTTCGGAAGCTTGCCCTTGTAATGAGTCCCAAAAGAGCTCACATCTTCCAAGGACAAAGAGATACGGAAGACCTTGTAGAGTGAGAGGTTATTATATCATCAGAAAGGCAATCAAACATGAAGAAGTCAATCATCTTTGAAAAGACACACTGCAATTTAGAAAAAAAACTACAAAAAACACTGTTTCAAGTTAAATTCAAGAAACACATGTGCTTCATATAAGGTTCTAAGTTAACTGAGATGAATTTGCAACCCCTGTCTCCAGTTACACTTTTCTGTTAACGTGAAATATAATTATCACATAACCTGTGTTGGCATCTATACAATTTCAAGACAAAAGCAATAGTCAGCAAACCCATTTATTGAATTGATTTATAGGCTATACCGCAAGCAATAGGCCTACACTATAGGTAACAGGTTTGGCTGTTAATGTCTGCTATGATTTCCTTTGTGTAAGCATGTGCTTTCTCAAAAAATAAAAATCTAAGAAAAAACGTATACAAAATATTCGCAGCATAAATGCAAATGCAATAGCTACGACATACTGGTTGTGTGTGGGGGGGCGCGAGATGGCATTTTGGCATGCGTGGGAGCGCCCGTGTCTGTGCTTCTCTCCTCCCGTTTCTCCGTCACGCTTGATCGCTTTCCATCCCTTCCCCTGGAGAAAAAAAAAATCCTCACGCCTGTCTGAATCAGCGTCGAGAAGCGGTATTATTAACAAGGCGACCAGAATGCGCGGTTAACGGCATTGATTGCGAAGGACAGGTTCCCCGCAACGTCGCTGAAAACGATGCCCCGTGCCGTGCCAGTGCCTCGCGCCCCCTCACACAATCTAAAACCCTGAAATAACCGCGTACTCCGACTGACCGCTGATAGCATTATAGACTCTGTTTTTATAAACGTCAACCCTGCCATTTCAGTTTTTAATATAAAATCCTATATTGTGCACGTTTTTAAAGAGGCACATACAGGTTTGTTAGACCGTTTCATGCCCATGTTACAGTAACAATTTTGTCCGTACACGGTTTATCACATGATGTGCCTACCTGTCGATTATTCTGCAGCTTGGAATGGGGTTATTGTGAGCCGTATCTCTGGTTAAAACACAAAGCTTTTAAGCCAGGGCATTTTATTCCACCATTCCATAGAGTCCTTTCTGCTCTCGTCATAAGTCCAACCTCCTCTCTTTATTATTAATGGCACCATTAGTTGGCAGTTGAATGAACTCTTGTGCCCGTGCACATTGATACAGGTAATTTGCGCAGGTGAACAGAACAATTAAACCAGCAGGAGCGGAGCTAATGGTAACTTCTGCTCCCGCTCTCTATTTCAGGTGAAGCACTTGATACTCTTCAGCCCTCCACCGCACCATCTCCGCCACCACCCACAGAAGGAGTCCTGGCACCGAGTGGGAGGGGGGCTTTCTCTAGAGGCCAGGGCATCCTGGGGTCCGTCCTGGCTCAGAGGGACCACCTTCTCTCCCAGAAGGGGTCAGTGTTCCCCACGGCCCTGCCCGTGGACCTGCTGCCCATCCTGGGCAAGGGGCTGCGATCTGGAGTCCTCTCCCCTGAGCAGGAGATCCGAAGAAGACTCCGCCCCCCTCACAACAACAGCCCCTTACCCACCTCCTCCCCAGCCCCCCACAACCCCCCCAACCCACAATCCCCTTCAACTCCTGCGACATCAAAGATGGACCCCCCAACCCCCCCGGTGTTGGATGATGGCCCCTCTCTCACAATCGCCCCAGCTACCACTGTAGAGGTGGACACAGGTACGAGATATCAATTGTGGAAAATATCCTTGCTTGTCTGCTTTGTTCAGTTTACAATTTATGTTTCAGATATCTTTAGTTGGTTTGATAATCTCACTGTGTGGCCCAGACTATTCCTATTGCCTCTCTTATTTCCTCTCTTTCTCTCTCTCTATCTCTCTCGCTTTCTCTCTCTCTCTCAGACAGGCTGTATAAACATGGTGGCAGGAGTTATCCACTTTTGTTAAAATATTTTACAAAAAAAAATATCAGAACAATGTCCCTCCTTATAAACACCATCTCTCTCTCTCTCTTTCTCTCTCTCTCTCTCTCTCTCTCTCTCTCTCTCGCTTTCTCTCTCTCGCTCTCTCTCTTACACACACACTTTCAGCTGCGTCACGCTGCATGGTCAATTTCTCTGATCCTGAAGGCTATATTGATTCCTCTGATGACCCTCCTCTGCCAGAGGGTGCTTTCCTGCAGTGTATTTACACGGTCACTGTCTACACAGGCTATGGAGTGGAGCTGCAGGTAGGGCAGCTAGCACCCCACACACAAACACACAAACAGACACACAAACACACACACAGACGCACACACACACACACAAACACACACACACACACACACACGCACACAAACACACACACACACACACACATAAACACACACACAAACACACGCACACACACAAACAAATGCTCGCAAGTACACACACACAGACAGACGCACACACATAAACACACACACAAACACACGCACACACACAAACAAATGCTCGCAAACACACACACACACACACACACAGACGCACACACACAAACACACACACACATAAACACATGCACACACACAAAGAAATGCTCGCAAGCACACACACACAGACAGACACACACACACATACAGATGCACACACACACAGACACACAAATGCGCGCACACACAGAAAAATGCTCGCAAGCACACACACACTCACACACAGACAAATGCTCACATGTACACACACGCACACACAATGTGATGCATGTGCCTGTGTTTAACACAACAAAACAACTTCTGAATAGTTCAGATTATGAATATGAATGCCAAAATTGATGATTCGATTTCTCTTTTTACAGTAAGAGAGCCACAGTTCCACCCTTGCTGTAATTCTAAGATAGACCCTGACCTCTACTGGCCATTACTGGCATATCTAGCAATATTTTAAACTCCAGAGCCCTCACTCTCCTGCAGTATAAAGGCTGATAATAATGGTGACAAGGATGACGAATCTTATGACAAAATCTTAAGAGGGCTTTTCAACAAGGTCATACCATTACCCAATACCCACTATATATTTGTAATGGGAATTTAAATGTGTGAAATCAGAATGTATTTACAAAAGGAATTTTTCAGTTCCCTAGCTAATGCTTATCAATAATGCTAAATGGACTGCATGTACCTGCACATATACAAGGCCAGTGACTGGAATAAAGTCCTAAACATCTTTCCCTCACAGGTGAAGAATGTCAATCTGTCAGAGGGGGAGCAGCTGTCCATCAGGGGTGTGGACGAGGGCGGGGCTCTGCTTGTGCTGGCCAATGAGACGCTGCTGGTGGAGGGTCAGGTGATCCGCAGCCCGACCAATACCATCTCTGTGTTCTTCCAGTCCTTTGTCGAGGGCGGGATGGGAACCTTCCAGCTTCACTACCAGAGTGAGTCCCAGTGAACGCTATGTAACACACTAAGCTGTATGAAAGCTCTTTATTGGGACTGCATACTGTAACACTATGCAATTTAATAGCTTTGCACTGATGCAGTACGTGTTAGATGTTGAGGGTTAGACATTGTTTGGGCCAGATTGGGTGATTGCTTTTTTCATACAAGAAAAATCTAATGGAATATTAAAGCTGTAGTTGAATCCTAATAATTTTGTGAACCGCTAAAGCTTATTATTGCTGTTATTAGCATCAGCATGTTACACCATTTCACTGATGGAGGCAATAAGCCAAAAACATTCAAATCTATATTGGCATCTTGAAAAGGAAATTTCACTCTAATTCGTACCATTGTAATTTATTGATTCTCATGTTGGAAGGTTTTTTAAAAAATCACATTTTTCAAAAGTTTGACCATTTTCTGTGTCCCGACACTACATTGTACACAATTCCTTGCAATCTTTTGAGGGAGCTATATTTGGTGTGGATTGGACATATAGGGAAATATTGAGGTGGATCTTTTATGAATGTAGCTTCTCACCAGTAAAGCCCCTGTTTTAGTCCCGCTGGGCTGCGTGTCTCTGGGTCTGGAGCCAATAGACCCATGATGGTGTGTCCTCTCTGCAGTCTTCCGCCTCAGCTGTGCCCTGCCCCGGAGGCCGCATTTCGGGGAGGTGTCCGTCCTGAACCTGCACCCTGGCGGGACGGCCCGCTTCCACTGCCACATGGGCTACCACCTGCAGGGGGCGCCGGAGCTCACTTGCCTCAACGCCTCCCTGCCCACCTGGAGCGGCCGGGAGCCTGGCTGCAGGGGTGAGAGGCGGGTCTTACGACCGGGGAGGGTGGGGCCAGGGCAGGTTAAGAAACAGCTGGGCCCAATACGGCAGCAGGTCTCAAGAGGTGGGTTTGGGTTGAGAGGTCATGTGACTAAGAGTACCTACTTAGTCACACTAATATTGCAGTGCACAGGCTGTGTGTGTGCGCGCGCACGTGTGTGTGTGTGAGTGCTTCTGTAGGTTTGTCAGTAGAAGTAGGTGTCATCGAGCTGGCAGTGTGTGGTTATTTCCAGGCATACCCAAGAAAAAGCACTTTATTCCCTCTATTAAAACATGTGAATATTTTACGCTGGTATTTTTATTTTAACAGGTGTTGGGGGACTACGGTTCCTTTCACTGTTTCACAAAAACAGTCCATTATGCTGCTCAGGCCACCACAGTGCATCACAGCAAATCGCAATGACGCATAGCACAGCACAACAGAACATAACCACGAATATTACTGCAGTACAGGACTGTACAGATTTACTTCTGCACTCACATCCTACATTTATATGTACATTTGTGCGTACCATGTACACTAGGCCTACTGAATATGGCTTGGTAATGTAACATATGCTTCCTTTCAAAGTGATCTTCCTTTCAAACAGTCGTAACCAACAGAATCAGACCAAACTAAATAAATTTACTAGATACCAAAGAAAATGTAGTTTTTTAAAAATCACCCATCTCTAGTATTCCATGTTATTTACCCACAGCCTTTATCACCTCTAGAGGAAAATCAGGTAATAGTACAACAGGGAAATAGGAGACACAGGAAAAATAACAGACCAGGCTTGAACCCCACAAAAACCACACAGGGATAAAAAATATTTTAAAAACAGCTCCCCAGAAGGGCAGCAAATCACTAAAGCAGTCAAACACAGAAACACAGTGCTGTCAGAACACTACACAACCACACACTATATTTATGAAAACGTAACTGTCCCTCGTATGTCCACTGTCTGCGTTTGACTGGATGTGGAGCCCCTTGTTTGCATAGTCTCTAAGTACAGGGTGAAGCTGTAATGAGCCGTGCTTTGCCCCCCCGCCCCCACAGCTCTTTGTGGAGGGTCGGTGAAGAATGCCACGGTGGGCAGAGTGCTGTCCCCCTCCCCCCAGCCCAGCGCTAACAGCACACAGGGCCGAAGCTGCTCCTGGTCCCTGGAGGCCCCCACGGGCCAGAGGCTCCACCTCCACCTGGAGAGGCTCGCGTTGGGACCCACTGACAGGTGTGTGTGTTTGCATACATGTGTGTGTGTGCACATGCAAATGTGTGGGTGTGCGTGCGTGAGTGTGTGTGTTCATATTTGTGTAGATCGGCGAATAGAATGTGTTTGTGTGTAGGTGAGTAAGTACAGTAGAGTGTGTCTGAGTGTGTGTTCATACATGCGTAGTGAGCAGAGTAAAGTGTGTGTTCGTATGTTTCTGGATTAGTGAGTGAAACAGATTGTCGGTTCCTGTGCACCCGTCCCTCTCCCAGGCTGGTACTATGGAGCGGTCTGGATGCGGGCTCTGTGGTTCTGTTTGATTCTGGTCGGGGAGCGCCAATCCCGTTTGAAGGGGTGATCAGTGAGGGCCCGTCCGTCAGAGTCCAGTTCATCACTGACCAGCCGAACCATGCCTCTGGCTTCAATATCCGCTATGAAGGTGAGAGAGAGACACACACACACTCATACAAACACAGCCATAGAATTTCAAACCTACTTGCTTGTTTTGAGGTTGACCGTACTGGATATTCCACCAAACGCAGTGTGAAGATGTGAAACGTCGTTCAGCACTACTCAGCTAACTCGACTGTAGGCTGTATCTATATTTCAGACACACAGTCGCCTCTGTCTTTTCAAACACTGCAGAATGAATCACAGATGCTAGAAAGACCTGAAAGCTCGAAAAAGTAAGAAAAGCACAGCAGCCATTTAGAATGTGAATCTTATCAGTTTCAGTGATCAGCTTGGAACAACTGCAGATAACAAATCAGATCAGAGCGTGTGCACTCTGAAAATTTGAAGAGGTTGAAGAGCTTCTCTTCTCTTAGTTATTTTACAATAGCCGGAAGATGATATACCCTCATGCCACAGTAGCTGTTGTTGTGGGTCCGGTGGCTCTCTTATGCAGTGGGGGGTATTTTCCTGGCATGGTTTGGGTCCACGTGTCCCCTTAGAGGGAAGGGTCACTGCAAATCAATACAAAGTTATTCTGAGTGATTACCTTTATCCTATGATGAAACATTTATATCTTGATGGGAGTGATCTCGTCCAGGATGACAATGCCCCCACCCACAGGACACGAGGGGTCACTGAATGGTTTGATGAGTATAAAAATGATGTGAATCATATGCTATGGCCTTTGCAGTCACCAGGTCTCAACCCAATTGAACGCCTATGGGAGACTTGTAGACCGACGTGTTAGACAGCGCTCTCCACCACCATCATCAAAATACCAAATGAGGAAATATCTTTTGGAAGAATGGTGTTCCATCCCTCCAGTAGAGTTCCAGAAACTAGAATCTATGCTAGACTAGAGGTAGAATCTATGCCAAGGCGCATTGAAGCTGTTCTGGCCGCTTATGGTGGCCCAACACTCAATAACTTGAATGGTTTCTTCTCCTGACTTATTTTTCCATAGAGTTCAATAGGAATATTTGTCAGGAAAAACAACCCTCAAAGTGATCCATCCATATCTACTTCATATCTGGCAGCAGAGTGATAGTTTGAGGCTTGTTTGATACGTCAGACCCTTGATGACTTAGAGCCATTTAGCCAACCATGTGTTCCATACTGGTCCAGTGTAATTTACAGCTAAATCTAGTCCCACCCCCAAATTTCCATAGAGATCCATTCAAATGCAGAAACATTTAGTATTGCTTGTCAGAGTACCAGAAAATAAGATATCAAGAGTCTTTTGATGTTGTTGGGTCACAGACATCAGGAAGTCATGGCATGCAAAAGATATGCAACCAAATATTAAAAATGAATACTTTATTCTATATATAAATGCAGGGGTGCCAATAATTGTGGCCAACATGGTTTTGTTAATTATTATTTCTTGATGAGGGATTTTTTTAAATCATAATAAATAAACGTCAATTAAAGGGTGGATTTTTCTCATTATTTCAGATTAAGCTAATTCACCAAACAGGGATTTTTTAATCACCCTTTTTACTCATCTTTACCAGGGGTACCAACAAATTTGAGCACGTCTGTGTATATATATATATATAATTTGTTGCCTTGCTTTCATTTGACACTTTTCATATGCACTATTTTATATGTTGCAGTAAGTACATCTGCATCTTAAGCGGCATGTGTCTAATGGCATGCGTGCAGTTGACAGGGATTTGCACTTCAAAGCTCTTCATGTCTTGCTGTGCAGGAGATAAAAAATATAAACCTGTTTTGATGTTCCTCGCGCAAATTAGTCCGTCTCGGGGATATGCGCTTTCGTAAACGACCAGCTCCATTCTGTCTCGTGAGTGGAGAAACAGCGAGTTAAAGGCTTAGGACGTGAAGCTGTGGGCGTGCTGTGAAACAGGCCTCTCGCTTTAATATTGTGTGACAGTATAAATAATGATGCTAGTTTTGGTTCCTGATGTCTCTCCCTTTAGCGTTTGAGAAGGGGCACTGCTATGAGCCGTACCTGCAGAATGGGAACTTCAGCTCCTCAGACCCTGGCTATAGTGTCGGGACGGTGGTCCAGTTCAGCTGTGACGCGGGACACTCCCTGGAGCAGGGTCCGCCCATCATAGAGTGCATCAATGCACGGGACCCCTACTGGAACGACACTGAGCCTCTCTGTAAAGGTAACAGGCCAGGACAGCACATTTAAAGAGCCTCTCATAGCCTGGTTTAGTGTGTGTGCGTGTGTGTGCGTGTGTCATGTGAGTGTCTGTGTGTGTATCTGCATATGTCTGTATGTGTGGGCACATGTTTGTGTGTGTGCATGTGTGTATGTAACAGAGAGAGACCGTGTACATGTGTGTATGTGTGACTGTATATTCATTTGTGCATGTGTCTATGGGAGCCACAGAAGAGCTGTGTAGTCCAAATGATTTATGATCTCTGCAGACGCCTTTCCCTAAGGCAAATTTAATACAGAAGTGCAAATTTTATTCATAAACTATTTATACAGCTGCATGTTTGCTGAGGAAAATCCGGTTAAGCACCTTTCTCACGAGTACCTTTCATTTTGCCACCGTCATACATCTGAATAGTGGAGTTCCATCTGGGTATTAATCCTGCAGGGATTCAAATGTATGTATATTAAATAAGTACTTGTTTCTGTATGTCCTGCATTCCATGTATTACAGGTTGCTAATTCTGTCTTGTTGAATTTTTTTTAAACAAGAATACAATACAATACAACCTACAGCCCCACCATTTTGATTGTAGTTTATAGAAACATTTCAGTAGTATTTTGTAGTATGTAATGTATTTTTGCTTATCTCTGCGTTCCGAGACCACATTGCCACAGCTATTGCTGCTCCAGCAAACCCCACACAGTTCATCCCATGGAAATAACCAGAGCAGTCATGTGATCACCTTCCCCTCTGTAACTCTCTTTCTCCCCCTGTCTCTCCCTCCCCAGCTCTGTGTGGGGGGGACTTGTCCGGTCCCAGCGGGGTCATCCTGTCCCCAAACTGGCCCGAGTGGTACGGGGAGGGGGAGGACTGCAGCTGGAGGATCCACGCTGGTGAAGACAAGCGCGTCCTGCTGGACGTACAGCTGTGAGTCACAATGCTGCCCCCTGCTGGAGACCTCTGGCAAACCTTTACCAATGCTGACAAAGAGCCCTGACCAGCTCAAGGTGCTGGCTAGTGATCATTGAATGAGGCTCATATTGATCCCCAATTGGGTACAGCTGTTGGAACTACACTATAGGTCAGCGATGTGCAAGAGAGGGCCATATTTGTTTCTGGATTTTATGCCAATTTCTGCTCTTAATAATTTAATTAGCTCATTAATATACATCATTGAGCTGATATTTTGGTTTAATTTATTGATAATCTCATGAATAACAGCTGATTTCTGTGTCCCTATATGAGACATTTTACAGTGGCTTAATCTGCAAGTGAACCGGCGTTGTTGAAGCAAAAACCTGCTTACATTCTGGCCCTTCAGGAATGGAACTGCCCACCCGTGATACAGATCCAATCTGACCAAATGTTTCCGGAAGCCCTGCAGGGCAGCACATTATTGGCTGTCGCGTCTCCCAGGGAGGGAGAGCTTCATTCAGCTGTAATGTCCTCTACGACATTAACGACTCTTATTGTTGTTATTGTTGACTGGGCTCCTGTAGTCGGCCTCCACTCGCTGTGCAGGAAGTGCTTTGAAAGCACAGCTCAGCTGGAGGACGGCGGCTTGAAAAGAGATGGCGTTGTGGGGGAGAGAGCGCGCGCTTGCCTGTGCTCTCCTGAGTTTGGTGGTCGGCTTAGCGTTGATGTTGACACGGTCCTACGGGTGTGAGACCTTTCCAAATTTACAGGAAAGAAAAGTCAGTGATAAAAAAATGAACTAAAAGAAAATGTTTGTGATTGATGACAACGGGGCCAACACTGCTGCTTTGTCCTCTCCCAGCCTGTCTCGTCCCTCCCTTTTCTCTCTTCCCTCTTCCATTTACTTTCCTCCCTCTCTTTTCCTTTTTGTCCTCTCTTTATTTTCTCATCTCTCTTGTTTCCATACCCTATTTCTACCCTATTTTCCTCTTTTTGGGGATAAAATATACATTTGGGGCCAAAATGGTCCTTTAAAAAAAGGGTAAATTGCGCTTGTGCCCCCCTCTCTCTTATTGCTGTGCTTTACTCCCCAGGCTGAATCTAAGTGACAGCGACATGCTGACCATCCTGGATGGGGATGAGGTCACCACCCGTATCCTGGGCCAGTATGTAGGGGGCACCAGTCCCTTTAAGCTGTCCTCCTCCACTCCGGACCTCACCATCACCTTCCACTCCGACCCGGCCGGGCTGGTCTTTGGCAAGGGAGAGGGCTTCATCATCAACTACATGGGTGAGAGTGAGAGAGACTTCAACTTGATTTCAAACTGCACAATTTGAGAGAGAGAGAGAGAGAGAGAGAGAGAGAGAGAGAGAGAGAGGGAGCGAGAGAGAGAGAGAGAGAGAGAGAGAGAGAGAGAGAGAGAGAGAGAGAGAGGTTTATAAGAAGTGAGTCTGAAATTCTTTTTTGCTAAAATGATTTAGCAACACTGGATAAGTCCTGTTATGAGAGAGGAAGGTATGATTTTATGGTTTTGTTTTTAAGGTAGTGTGTGTGTGTGTGTGTGTGTGTGTGTGTGTGTGTGTGTGTGTGTGTGTGTGTGTGTTTGCACGTGTGTGCGTGTGTGTACATGTGTGTGTATGTGTGTGTGTACAGCCCCTGTGGGTAAGGGGTGGAGAGGAAGAGAGGCCAACAGAGGTGCTTTCAGAACAAAAATACAGGAAATAGATATGAGAGGGAAGTGAGAGCAGACAGGATGACATATGTGTGTGCGTGTATGCGTGCGTGTGTGTGTGTGAGAGAGAGAGAGAGAGAGAGAGAGAGAGAGAGAGAGAGAGAGAGAGAGAGAGAGAGAGAGAGAGAGAGAGAGAGAGAGAGAGAGAGAGAGAGGTACACAGTTACAAAGCGTGTTCCATGAGCATGTGCGTGTGTTTTCTGGGGATAAGAATGGAAAGTAATAACGTGTAATTTCTGTGCCCAATATTTCCTTTTTATCATTCCCTCCCTGCTCCCTTCCCTCCCTGCTCCCTTCCCTCTGTCCTCATTCCCTCCCTGCTCTCTTCCCTCTGTCCTCATTCCCTCCCTGCTCTCTTCCCTCTGTCCTCATTCCCTCCCTGCTCTCTTCCCTCTGTCCTCATTCCCTCCCTGCTCTCTTTCCTCTGTCCTCATTCCCTCCCTGCTCCCTTTCCTCTGTCCTCATTCCCTCCCTGCTCTCTTCCCTCTGTCCTCATTCCCTCCCTGCTCTCTTCCCTCTGTCCTCATTCCCTCCCTGCTCTCTTCCCTCTGTCCTCATTCCCTCCCTGCTCTCTTCCCTCTGTCCTCATTCCCTCCCTGCTCTCTTCCCTCTGTCCTCATTCCCTCCCTGCTCTCTTCCCTCTGTCCTCATTCCCTCCCTGCTCTCTTCCCTCTGTCCTCATTCCCTCCCTGCTCTCTTCCCTCTGTCCTCATTCCTCCCTGCTCTCTTTCCTCTGTCCTCATTCCCTCCCTGCTCTCTTCCCTCTGTCCTCATTCCCTCCCTGCTCTCTTCCCTCTGTCCTCATTCCCTCCCTGCTCTCTTCCCTCTGTCCTCATTCCCTCCCTGCTCTCTTCCCTCTGTCCTCATTCCCTCCCTGCTCTCTTCCCTCTGTCCTCATTCCCTCCCTGCTCTCTTCCCTCTGTCCTCATTCCCTCCCTGCTCTCTTCCCTCTGTCCTCATTCCCTCCCTGCTCTCTTCCCTCTGTCCTCATTCCCTCCCTGCTCCCTTCCCTCTGTCCTCATTCCCTCCCTGCTCTCTTCCCTCTGTCCTCATTCCCTCCCTGCTCTCTTCCCTCTGTCCTCATTCCCTCCCTGCTCTCTTCCCTCTGTCCTCATTCCCTCCCTGCTCTTCCCTCTGTCCTCATTCCCTCCCTGCTCTCTTCCCTCTGTCCTCATTCCCTCCCTGCTCTCTTCCCTCTGTCCTCATTCCCTCACTTCCCATGTGTCTCGCTTTCCCATGAGAGCCTCCCGCTCAGATGCATATCCAATCATTAACACACACACATGCACACGCACATGCACACACACCCACAGGTTGGCTGCATGCAGTATACAGTAGTACCTTTCCACAGCTGTCATGAAAGCTTAAATAAAATGCAAATGTAGTCTATTGTGAGAATTCCATTCCTGACATATTCATTGTCAACCTCACATAAAGCCCAATCAATATGATATGAATAATTGATAAGTATATTCTCAATTATAAAACCCATAGGGACAATTGCAGTCTGTAGTGTTGACATGTTGGTCAGAAATCAATCCATTTGTTTAATGTAAACACATAAATTCTCATTTTAACCCAGTGTGGTTTAATGGCATGTTCTTGAGAAACATTGATTGTTTTTACATTAACTCATCCATTAATTCAGAAATTCATTAGTTCAGGATTTCTGTAAAGATCTAACACCATAATGATCATGTTAGTATGATTTGGTTGAAGACTTATATCCAACCAATAGTCATCATGATTAACCTCAATTAACCAAAATCGTTAATTTTCAGGTCAAAATATTGAAGTGGAGTCTTTAACACTTGAGAGATTTAAACAGTTTGTTAAACATCATTGCACAGTTCAGAACTACGATTCACAAGACAATAGTAGATTCGGTGTTTATCAGGATAGATGAGATACAGTGAGAGTGGCAGAAGCAGAAGCCACAAGAAGCCAAAATATCTTATGATAAAGAGAAAATGCACAAATAGAATGAAAATATTAGAAATGTGTAAACTGGAAGAACATAAAGTTGTCCTGTCACCCAGAGGGGAGTGAAGGTAGCGATAAAAATGAGAACTAATGTCACCCTATTTTTAGGATGCAATCACATTGTGGAAACACATTGCACAAGTGGCTATTAAAATGATTGCATTTCCACATGTTTTTGAAAGGGTGTTCCCAAAACACAGGCGCACTGTAGTAACAGCTATCTCAAAACATGATGCACCTCTTTGAAATGTAGCGACTAGCGAGACAGGGAGAGAACAAAACTGTCGAGATAAAGCAACGCAGACACTTTAGCGAACAACGCGGTTCAGTTCTAGAGGCACAATGACTGGCAGGCTGATGATAGTGTTATAAATCTTTATTTTCAAAGCAATTTGCAACTATGGTCCCTGTCATGCCCCCTGCCCTGTGCTATGCACAGTAATTAGCCATGACAACCATGAATAATATTTGAACCTGGTGAGTTATAATCCCTGTTATTGGAGCTCGGAAACCCTTTGTTTCCCTATGAGGTAGATGAAGCCGCAGAGGTGATTCATTATTTGAATAGCCCACACTACAACAACTCTTTCTCTCACCCTAATGCACTTAGCCGTGGTTCTGATTCATTTAATTCCATGTCTCCATACACTGTATTGTGTATATATAACAAATAAAGTTGAATTGAATTGAATAGAACTGAATTTTGTTTGTATTTCTGAACCAGAGGTGTCCCGGAACGACTCGTGCTCAGACCTGCCTGAGATTCAGAATGGCTGGAAGACCACTTCCCATACTGCCCTGGTCCGCGGAGCCCGAATCACCTACCAGTGCGACCCCGGATACGATCTGGTTGGCAGGGAGACGCTGACCTGCCAGCTAGACCTCAGCTGGAGCACCCTGCCCCCCTTCTGTGAGAAGAGTGAGTTCCAGGGGGTGTTTGGGGGGTAGAAGAGTTGATGCTGCTCTTCTAGCAATTGACAGCAAACTGTACAGAATGGTAAACAGCTGTTTATAAAAGCCCCATGTCCTATTATTATTTGTCAATTTTATATTATACTACAAGGTTTACCAAACATGTTAGTAAGGTTTTTTTTTAATGGGAAAACGTATTGCAATATGTAAAAAAATATATATAAGTTGAGTTTTTTTACGCTTCGAGGTGAAGTGGAGTGGGCGTTTCAGTTTTGGGTTTTTTTCAGATGCTCCGTGTTGATTGGTTAACTCACCCGGGATCACACAAGCGCCCCTCATCTCTTACCGACAGTCTCGCTCCAAAAAGTGAAGAAACAAACATTGTGTTCCTAATCCACCGGAATTGGATCACGAATCAATACCCCTATAGGAACTGCCCCAATGGAAAGATTTTGATACATAATGCTAATTCTACCTATAACTACCCAGGTGAAAAAGTAGTATACTTTAGTGTAATAAGGTTATTACAAGTATACTTTTCTTTTTCATACTTAATTTGAAGTATGTTTAAAATGTACTTTTAAAAAGTATATATACTTCAAGTATAATCTCAAACACACCATAATACTTTTAAAGTTTGTTTCAAACGCACTGGTGACATAATTAAATTGTATTGCAAGTACTGCAACAAATCATACTTTTTGGCAGTGCATTTAAATTTACTTAAGTACACAAAAAATAGTCCCATTTTAACATACAGACATAGTGCACTGAAGTATACTAAAAATAGTCAAATTTTAACATACACACTGCACTTGAAGTACACTTAAGTACGACTTAAGTTCTACTTTTGAACAACTTTAATGCACTTAGTATACTTAAAACGCTGCCAATTTAGCACAAAGTACATAATTAGTACAAAAACTACTTAAAGTATATTTTGAAAATGCTAAAGCAATAGGCTACATTTGAAATGGTAACGTTACTGGTGCCTTCCAAATCCTTCTTTAAAATAAAGAACAAAGGATGACATTCAAGAAAGAACGTCTTTTTTTGCAAAAGCAAATAAATTGAACATTATAGCAATTACCTCTTAACTGTCTGAATCAGACTTGGCCTATACATTTAAAGAAGTTGAACACAGTGCATTTCTGTATGCTTTCAAATGTATCCTTTCATCACCAAATGCTTCACTATATTGGACGTCTTCCCCTCTCTGCACGCTATTGTTTTTAAGCATGTCTGAATCCTATGTGGTAAAATACAGCCACACTTTCAACAGTTTCACCGTGGGAATTTTGGCTAAGTTTAATGTTATCGAGCTTGCTAATGGTAGCCTGAGCCGTCGTTAAATAGCAATCGGCAGCTCATGCATTGTTTTTTAAAGTGGCACCGAAATCTGCGTTGGCTTCCCAACTGTAGATATTGATCGTATGGGAACCGGTGCCATTGCGACATGTTACTGGGTTCAGTACCCAACCAGGCAGCTTGGCTAGAGAGCTGTAAAGCCCGAGCTCTTACTATTGTAGCTGATTATACTTGTAGCTGGAGAGATTAAAAGTGCCCTCCCTGACACAGCACATTTAACATGGGCAGTTTTGTCATGTTTGTAATCTCCGCTTGCTCGTAATTATACTCTGTGGTGATAGATGCTAAAGGAGGAAAAGGCTGGCGCTACTCTACCCTCTTCTTTTGAAAATGGGAGGTAGTAGCCAAGTTCATATTTTACCAGCACAAAAGTATCACACCACTCTGCACATCAATGCTAAAAGTATAAAAAACTCAGATTTCTAGGTCATGGGACCTTTAATGAAATCGATCCACTTTCGGCACATAATTGGATTTTTTGGAAGGGCGTGCACGTGCAGTGATTTAACAGGGCGACAGCCAGGAATAGAACATGTTTTATGGGCCGTTTCTAGCTATTTATTTTAAACTCGTGAATTTAACCGTCTTAACTGAATGTGCAATGATCTAATTCAGCGATATTAACGTGCGCACTTGCTTTGAATGCCAACTGGGACGGTTGCAAGCACCAGGGCAGGGCAAGCAGGGATATGCAAATAGGTTACCATTGATTGGAGCCCTCTTTCGATGTAGAAAAAAGCAAACGATTCTAAACGGCTTGTAAAAGAGGAAGGGGTATTTGTCATTACTGGTTCATAAAAATGACCAAAATCACCTAATTCATATTTTCACTGTTCTGTCTCAGTAATCCTGAGTGCACAAACAAATATGAAAGCATGCAGGTAGCCTTCTCCAGGGGAGTATTCCACAAAACAGGATTACTCAGTTAGCTGGATTACTGAACTGAGTAAAACCAAGAACCCTCCCAAATCTGGAACATGGACCGAAGTAAAAAGAGCTGTTCCAGATAAAGTTATCCAGCTAATTCAGTAATCCTGCTTTGTGGAATACCCCCCTAGTCTGTAGCCGTATCTTCCGTGTTCTTGAATGCCCGTTTTAACTTGGGGCAATTTGGTTGCCAGGACAATAAATGTCTATTTATGGATTTATTGATTGGCTGATTGGTTTGTCAATGATTTGATTGATTGATTTATCGACTGGGTATGTGCCGTATGGATGTTGGCAGGCGGGAGCTGTGTGTGGGGTGTGTACGGAGTCTCTTTCGCGGAGGAGATGCTAACGTTTAGTTTCCCACTGGCCCTGCTCAATGAAATGGATTGTCAAGGATGTTCCTTCCTCTCCATTAAGCTTCCTGCTCAATTCATCTGACTTTAACTGCGACAACAGCTGTGCTGCACTTCGGTGGTGCCAACTGAGAAGCACGGAGATTCTGTGTACCGTTTCCACTGACTTAATTTGCTCTCTTTTTGTCTGTTCTCCCCTTCCCCCTCTCCCTCTGCACATCCACCGCCCTCTTCTTTCCCTCCTTTTCTCCCTCTATCCTTGTTCCCTCTCTTCTTTTTTCCATCCCCTCTCCCTCTCTTCTCTCCTCACCTTCAAATACGAACCCTTTCTCTCTCTTCTGCCATCCTCATCTGAATTTTGATGAAATTCAAACATCTATCTCTTCATCCCCCCATTTTAAATTTCTCTCCCTCTCCTATCCTTCTTTCTCTCTCTCCTTCTCTCCCACATTTGCCCCGCTTCCCCCCTCCTCTCTCTCTCTCTCTCTCTCTCAGTCATGTACTGCTCGGACCCAGGCCACGTGGAGCACTCCACCCGATCTCTCTCAGACCCCAAGCTGCTGGTGGGGACCACCATCCAGTACAGCTGCAATCCCGGCTACGTCCTGCAGGGCAGCGCCATACTCACCTGCTACGGCCGCGAGCCCGGAACGCCGGTGTGGACCTCCCGCCTGCCTCACTGCATCTGTGAGTCCTCGTGAACGAAACAGACAGGCCACACACAGACCAACACCAGGGGTGACCGGCGGCTACACTTGGGACACAGACTTTAATTACACACTACTGTGGCTCTACCTGTTTTCTTTTGCTTACCGAATGCAAAGCATTACCAATTATCTGAAAAATCCATAATCCATACCCAGCAGCAGGTCATTTTTTTTTTTGTCAATTGCATCTTGCATTGTAGTGTTATTTCCTTTGTGTCACATTAAATACACAGAGAGTATTTAAATGGTAGGACAGAGTCGTCAACTCAATGTAATCATAGCAAAGATAAAAAATGTTTACTTGCCTAAAGAGGAATATCTTCTTTTAATTGTCCCCCTTACGCCTGGAGGGTGAAACTGAGGAGCGGCTAGTTTAGAAAATATTTATAAAAAAACATCTGCAAAAACTAAACTGAGTGCTGAGTGTTTAAGCTGCAGAGTTGGTGGAGGTTAATTGATCTTTACGTCGCCGACATGACCCCAATCGGAGGCAAGAAAAACACAGAGGGAAGCGATCAAATAATCAGTGGATCTGAATAATTTTGCAACCTAAACGAAAAAAATAAATCCATGCTTACGCAAGAAGAAACAATTAAGAGAAAGCAAATGATTTAAACAGGGAGTGACGTGCCATCTAGCCCTGACCGTGCTGGTGATTAACTGCCCAATCGTTAACCAAGAGAGGGAAATGGGTTGGGAGAAACAGCTTACAGGTGAGACGTCAAACCGCAGTTCTGAGAAAAAACTTATTTAAGCGCAAACCAGGTCGGGACAATTGTCTGAATTATTTGTACAGGCCTGGATTGTCCTGTGAATTGGGTGTTGTTTCAAAACTGTACACAGCCAGGAGCACAGAGAGGAGTTGTGGTGGAGAAACAAATTAAACTAAATAAATCAGTATCCTACACTAAACCCGCAGACTGCATTAGTGCCTTTATTATTCCTGGCATGAAATACCACAAAAGTGTGAATCTGGCTCTATAGCAACCAGAACAGGTCTGTCTTTTTCTCAACTGATTGAAACTGAACTTCACTGTAAATGTGTGGTATGTGTCCCATTGCTGTTGTACGTATGCAGGTTTTTATTGTTGTTTTAGTTTAGAAATCCTTTTTTGGTTCCATATCCAGCAGCCATACTACCCTGTGATTTTATCTTACCTTCTGGGTAAAGCTAAGCAGGGCCCTTTGGTCAGAACATGGGTCGGGTTGGAGGATCTCCTTAAAACGGGTTTCTGCTGGAAGTGACGCCTGTGGGCCAGTAGGAAACAGGCTTCCCTCCAAACCAGGCGTTTCCCTCCAAAAATCACTGCCGAGTGCAATGACCATGCTGTAGGAGAGACATTAAGCCAAGGTCCTGACTCACTGCGCCCATTAAAGATCCCGTGGCTCTTATTAGAAAAGCAGGAACTACTCTGCTGTCCTGGCAAATTCCCAGTCCAGCTCTCTCAATCTGACCACCAAATTGGTCCCCCAGTTTAATTACCTGAATAAATCTCTTGCTCTGTACCTCATCTGATGTGTGGTGAGAATTGTAACGCATTCTAACAGCTGCTCGTCATGCTATGTGGAATTGCTGTGGAAGGAAATTGCGATTCCTCTAACATGAAACCAGTTTCTTCACTTTTCGATGTGAAAGACAGGTTTGTTACGGAATCAGCTGCTTGCCTGTAAATGTATAAATGTATGCCATTGAGCCAATTAAAAACTGATTGTTGGATTTTAATAAAAGTAACTGCTATGTAACTGTGTCACCTGGAGAAATGAGAGTAGAATGTCCACAAGTGAATCCACAGCCTTGTTTAGTATATTGTTCAAATATAATTGGTTTATTTGCGACGTCTCCTTTTGTTTCACTCTTCTATCAAAAGAACAAAATCTTTTTTTTTTGCTTGTGGTTTTCCCAGCCACGCATGGTGCATTGACAATATTGGTGACCAATCAGGCTGTCTCTTCTCATCGCATCAAAACCCCGCCCCTTTCCTTTTTCCCCTTCTCTGCTGGCCAGCTGAGGACTTGGTGTCCTGCGAGAACCCTGGCTTGCCAGAGAATGGCTACCAGATCCTGTACAAGAGGCTGTACCTGCCCAGCGAGTCCCTCACCTTCATGTGCTACCAGGGCTACGAGCTCATCGGGGAGATTGCCATCAAGTGCATCCTGGGAAACCCGTCCTTCTGGAGTGGGCCGCTGCCACTTTGCCGGGGTGAGGCCCGTAGGTTTGGGACGGGGAGGGGGGGTCAGGGGTGGGCCTGTGAGTTATTCTCCATCTGCAAAGGAAAGACCGTGGTTGCTAGACTGGGGTCCATAAAGATGTCAGTGGTAGGTAGGGAGTTTTAAAAAGGGGAGGTGGTTTGAAAATTTGCATGGGAGCTCATTTTAAATGTGAGGCTTTTCTTGGGTGAGAAATCTGGTAATTGAAAGGACCCAGAGTGCATGTCTCTGTCCAGATGGCTCTGTGCCCTGGCCGCTAGAGAGAGAGCGGCTTTGTCCAACGGAAATCAATGTGAGAATAAGGAATACCCATAAAAGCACAAAAGGCGTTTTTTAACCAAACCTTAAAGACTTTCCCACAAGCGTTTCCTTCACTCTTTTGACTTGTCAAGGTCTTTGAGGAAAAACAAGGCCGTTTTTCGAATGCAGAACCCCCAACCGCACTGTAATCTGGGTGATAATGTGGGGTGACTCAGCACTGGCCCTTTAAGGGCCACGTTCGGCCCTCCGCAGGTTATTAGCTCCACTACGTATGCAGTGAAAATTGGCAGCGTATCTAAACTCACGCCACGCCGCTCAAAGCCTGGCAAAAGGCGTTTGTTTTGGCACGGTGAAACACCAATGCTCTCAATGTAGGAGACCGCACTTCCGCTGATTAAGAACCAATGTTTAATTAAGAAAAAAGTGAGCAATTCATACATATGACATATACATTCTATGGCCTTCTCTTGTGCATGAGAGAATTCACAGTACGAGGCATTGTCACTAATGCACAGTGTTGTCTTGCAGCCAACCATGACTGCTTCGGCAACCATGCTTTGGAGGGTGAGTCAGTTTGTCTGTCTGTGTGTCCGTGTGTCCGTTTGTGCTTGTGCCGCTGCTTTGCTGGCTAATAGTTCAAAGGTGTCATTTCTCTGACAGGCTGGCTGACAAGATAAGGTAATTTTGCAGTTTATCTGGTCTTCTGTGCTCATGTCATTCCAATGTTTTACAGGTTTCTGAGCAGTGTATTGCCAGGTAGCTCATTTTAAAGTGGTTTCTGTTTTCAAAAACGACAATCGTGCATTAGTAGTATTATCCACCTACCCATCAAACATTATCAACCACGGGCCCGTTTCCCAAAAGCATCTTAGGGTTAAGATCATCTTAGAGTGTTCTGTCTTTGTGCTTTATTCATTTTATGATTAGAATTATTAAAATTTACTGACATTACATGAAACAGATAATAAAAATAGATGGAGAAAGGCAAAAAACAAATGACAAAAGACAAACAAACAGTGAAAGTAATATAAAAACAAAATAGCCGAAGATGATCTTTATCTAAGATCCTTTTGGGAAACGGGGCCCACTTCACTTCTCTCTTTCTCTCTTTATCTCACTCCTCCCTCCCCCTCCCCTTTTGTTTCTCGCTTCCTCTCTCTATCGCTACCCCATCTTTTTTGTCTTTCTCTTTCTCTCTCTCTGTCAGAATGCCAACCGTGTCTCTCTCTCTCAGCCTTTCCCTCCAAATTTTAGATGATTGCTCGCACCCATTTAAGTTATTATTTGAAAAGCTGCAATCAGCCTACAGACTGAAAGTAGGAAGAACTGCCAAACTGCCATTAATTCTGTTTCGTCTCTGAAACAAGTAGCTGACAACAGTAAGGACTGCATGTGTGGGATAAGTGCAGTCTGTGAGAAGTGTGTGTGTGTGTGTGTGTGTGTGTGTGTGTTTGTTTTGCTGAAAGGCTGTCCTTGTTAGGTCGTGTAACGCTCACATCATGCGGTTGTTCAGGTTGATGAGTCGAAGGAAAAACATTTAATCTTGTATGGATGATTGTGTTCTACTCCATCTTTTTTTTTTCTGTGTATCACCGCTCTTGTTCATTCTTTTTCTCTTTTTCCTCATGTCCCCTTCTTTCTGTCTCTACATCTCTTTTGTCTCCCCCCTTTTTTTCTCTCTTCTCTATCTCTCTCTCTCTCTCTCTTTCTCGCTTCCTCCTTCTCTCCCAGTGGCAGAGGCTGCAGCAGACTCCTCTCTGGATGGAGGGAACATGGCTCTGGCCATATTTATCCTGGTGCTTCTGCTGTCTGTCCTGCTAGGGGGGGCTTATGTCTATGTCACAAGGTCAGTGCCCTACAGGTGAACCCACGTTCTCTGAGGTGAAGCTGTATCGTAATAATTCCATTCAAGTGCTTTGGTTAAGATCACAATGTCGCAAGCCTGTAAATTTTAACAAGGCTAATTTATTTTTTCCCCACAACACGCTACTACTGTAGGTTGTACAAAGGATGATAATGCAGTGTGTTGATAATGTAAAGATATGTGTATGTTTTATATACAGTACACTATATATTTTTTTCCTTTAAAGAATATCCTCATAAATTTCTACCATTTTAATCTTCACATTAAGATAAATACTTTTTGTACTTTTTTAAACAAAAAATTGTTTAAATATGCAAATGATGTAATATATCATTAAATATTTGTAAACTTGCATATATTTTGGTATATTTCATGGGTTTACTATTTTCTGCTGTTAACATCACTGTTTCAGGCTCTTTCTTATAGTAGTCAATGTTTTGAATGTGCATGAACATCGTTTAGTTATCTTAAAGCTAACGTATCTGTTAACTGAAAACTTCCATTACTTTTCATACAGTCTTCCCAGTTAAGCTTTTTTTAAAACTTATTTTACCTTGTGCATAAAATTCAGAAAGTTATGCTTATACTCTACTGATAGTCAACAAGTTTACAATTTAAAACAAGATATGGTTAATTTACCGCTAAAGACGGCGGGTATCTAAAAATAGCGATCACAAACAAACAAAAAAGTACCTTCGCGAACTTGACGTTTTCCAAAAGGAGGCGATACTTCTTGTGTCAACAGTCACTGTCTTGGTACGGAAGGGGGCGTTGCAAGGTGAAAACCGCAAAGAACAAACGACCCCGGGGCACAATCGACTCTGGTCTCCCCTACTCTTGTATTCTGTAACACGATTTGCTTCATGACTTAAAGAATATATTCTTACTGTGCATGGTGTTGCCTATGTAGCTTAGCTATCCACAAATTATCTTCTTGTTTTAATTAGCCCCAATTGTTATGCAATCATTCAGAACGTTCAGTTATAGATATCCCAAACACACCCATAGGCTACCTGTCTTGCTGCAATGACAGCCGTCATTTTATTGATTCCGTGTTTTTTTACTACCTGCTTTCTAGTAGTACTCAAATGCACCCCCTTTACACTTGCTAAAGTAATCTATTTACATGACCACCTGCCACTATTTCGTGAAATAACGTAGGGATGCCCATTTTTGCATATTCATTCAGGATAATCCGCAAAAATAAGAAGTTAACGTATCTTTACATTTTAGCACAGCACGCAATCCTCTTTACACCTCGTTAGTTGATCACCTCGGACAATTTTTTTGCGGGCGGTAACAGTTTGACACGTGTTTTAGTACACGCAAATCTTTAGTAAATCGACTCCGCTTAGTGTGTCGACCAGCGGGGGTCGCCGGCGTGCCGTGAGACCCCGCTATCCCGGCCGACGGAACCCCTTCCATTCTCTGGGCAACACCAGGTCCATTGCAGTAGCGATGGGACTGCAGTGACATGGAAGGGAATCAAACTCCTGGCTGTTCGGGGGGATTCGTAATTGAAGAGTGTTTTTCCAAAACTCACTCAGTCCACTTTCACCTATTTTGAGAAAATGTACATTTTGGCGGAGTTTTTTTGCGTGAAAAATCACGTGTTAATACTTAAATCCCAAAGAATAATAGTGTAAAAGTAAAACTGCAAATATCTAACCATTTATCAGAAAAAAATAATACCCACCTTGAAAAACATGGTTTATCAAAACTGGACTGAGTGAATTTGCGAAAAACACTCTTCAATTGGGTTGAGAGTCCGCGACTCCAACCAACCACCGAGCAAGTCCCTGACCCGTTTACTGCTGTGGGCCAAACCCCCATCTCATACTGCCTGCTCATAAAAGGCATTTAGCAGCTTCTGATCGGCTGCAGCATTAAAAGGCTCCCGTGCCATGGAAGGGTGATTACCACCTTGTTCGACAAAATTGTTTATTACTATTTTTACGTATTTTGTATTTTATTCCACTGTGAAACACTTTGAGTTGCTTGTTTCCTTATAAAGAAGGTGCCCTATAAATAAAGTATATTATTATTATTATTATTATTATTATTATTATTATTATTATTATATCTCCATCGTCCTCTCTGTCTAGGTGTCGCTATCACTCCAACCTGCGGCTGCCCCTGATGTATCCCCATCCTTACAGCCAGATCACTGTGGAAACGGAGTTTGACAACCCCCTCTACGAGACAGGGGGGGTGAGAGCTTGTTCCGTAACACTGTCACAACCAGAGGAGTCCGATCACTGACGACACAGGCTGTCTGTGACCATCTTCTCTTCCGTCTATTACTAATGCTCACTCCTTCTCTCTCTCTCTCTCTCTCTCTCTTTCTCACCACCTTTTCTAAGCCCAAATTTTATGAGAAAGTTCTGGCAAAGTATTGACATATTATCACTTTTTTTTTTTTTATCACATTGCTTAATGCCCTGTACTCACACACAAGATCACACCCATATTGGAAGTACTGGGAACATGAGAAAAATGTGGCCACAGAATCACATGAGCAAAAGCATGGACACAATTAAACATTTCAGACAGATTTCAAAAGCAAAATCTGTGCAATTATAAATATCTTTCTCTCTCTCCCTCCTTCTTCCGGCTCTTTCTCTGTTCTCTCTTTCAAACTTTTTCCTCCAGGACACAAGGGAATATGAAGTGTCAATATGAGGAACCCCTTCACCCCTAGGGGAACGAACCCTGACCCAGCCCCCAAACTCCCAAACACTCCCAAAAAAGGAACCAGTGTAAATATCCTGTCAAATAACCATCCCCCCTAAATGCCCCCCAACGCCCGCCAAAATCCCCACCCACCCCCATACACCTCACTCTAACCCCACTCATGAAGCTGCCCGCCATGCACACGACAGCTGCAGCTACCGCAGGGCTCATGGAGCTGGGGTCCGAAGAGAGAGAGAGACGCGGCTGCATGGAGGACAAAGAGGAGGGGCTATGTGCACCTATACTGGGAGGGGTGGGACACGAGGGGGCAGGTGGAGGAAGGAGATGGAGATAGATAGGAGAGGAGTGGAGTTATTAAAAAAGAGAGAGAATAGCCGTCCACAGGAAAGCAGGTAGGCCAAGCGAAGTGGGCCGACATAGCGCTCCAAAAGCAGTTCTTCTTAATCTATTGGTACCGCCCACCCCATAGACTGAGAACGAGAGGAAACAAAGATGGAGGAATGTGTCGAGGAAGCAGCCGCACGCTCACGACCAGCGCAAACGCCAAGAGCACTGAAAAAAGCGACCGGCGTGTGTCGCAGGTCTGTCAGCTGGAGAAATCCTTGAGTCTCGGATTGACAGAGTAGGACAAACCGGTGTTACCTGTGCCTCTAACGGTGGCTGGCACACAGCCAGAGAGAAAAGTTGTTTATCTGTGTGTGTCCCCCTCCACCCCCACCCTCCCCACTCTCCCTGCCTGCTCTCATTTTTACAGCTTTGTACTTGGACCGTTTTAGTACAGGTTATATTGTAGTATCAGATTCCATTTTCTCTCCCCATGCAACTGAAAATGGAAAAAAACCAGATGAAGTATTTATTTTGATGTACGTGTGATGTTTTATGCCAAGTAATGTACATTTTCATTTAAAAAAGAAAAACATGTTACAGATTTCCCTAAATAAATGGTAAAACAAAATAAAAAATAATAAATCTTTTTAAAAACACATGTGGATTATTTTTATTTTTGTATTGATGTAAAGCAGGAACAATAATTGTAATATTTTTGCTTCATAGCACATGGCACGTGAGCTGTGCCAAGTCGTGTTAAATGTATATGTAGGCCTCGTCTAATAAAATATAAAGGTGAGGAATAATATCTAAACAATGAGCAGTTATGCAAACATTTAATCTACAGCAAGATATTACTCAAGGGAACTTCCAATGGAACCTGTGGCATCGAAATAATATGCCGAACTGATCTGTAATTCAACAGCCATAAACAAAGGGATAATTTCTACTTTTGCACAACACTTCGCGATAGAGCCCATTTAAACCGAGCAGGTGCAAGTTTTCCCTACTTGTACCTTTAACTGAAATATCTAAACTGCAATCCTATCAGTAAATTGACACAAGTATGCTGAGTTTCCCTTTTCGTTTCTGACGGGCCGCCTTACGTCACACTACTTGTGGAGATATAACTCCACCTATTTCATTTGCATAGAGGCGAGAATACCGTATTTTTGTTTAGTAGATCGTGTCTTTTTATGCTTGGCATATTGACGCCCAAGCAAGCTGTGAAGTGGGGGTACTAATGCAAGGAACGGAGATATTGTAAGTGCATCCTTTGCATATGGTTTTTTTCTTCTTTTTAGCTTGCAGTAGGCTATCATTAACACAGTAGGCTACACGTTACTGCTTTATACAGGTCTAAGAGAGTGCGCGAGTCTCTTGCACAATTAGCTTTCTTATCTAACGTTTGCAGTAGGCTCTCAAGCGACAGTTCTGCTTTCTGGTCAATGGCGACGATTCAGCTGAAACACACACACACAATTGGTGTTTCTTCACACGAAGCTTTCATTTAAAGTCTCCCTTGCGCTGCCAGAGACGTCGAAGCTAACCTCAGAACGAGAAGGTGTACTGTTTTTACGTTCATCATTATTATTGCCGCTTTCAGTCGAGGACACAGATGAACCAGCGACGCAGCTTGCACAGGTATCACTCCACCTAAACTAAACGGGTAAAGTGCAGTGTTTCGGTAATTATCTTTAACGCGTATGTTGCCATTTTTCAAGCAGCCATATGGGATATATCCATTGTAACATAATTAGTTTCTCTCATATGAATACACAATGTACAATTCTTCGTTTTCCTTAAGAGATATTGATTAGTTATCATTGTATTTAAGTCTCTGCTAGCTGGCACTGTACCTCAAGGCTTGTGTGACGTTTGAGTAAGAGTGTGGTAAAATAGTTTACCCCATGGCGGGGCGTTTGGGGCTAGCAAAAAAAAAAAGCTTAGCCTACATGATGATCGTTTGGTGCATTTGTGTCAATAACAACTTCAGTTGCTTTGAAGGTTAGTTTATTTCCTTCCTTTTATAAGGTACCTGGCTTCTCCGGCTTCCTCATTATATCAAGTTGCAGCACTGACCGTTATCAGCATGGTCTTACTACGGTCTAAGGATTCTGCAGACAATCTCAATAGACACAGAGGCATTGAAGTACTTGTACATATCATATGACAGACCCAAGCTAACATTGCACACATTTTGAAACTGTTACTATACGTTGACGGTCTTTGTATCATGCTACTGTCATTTCACATCCAGGGTATAGAAGAGTGCAATCTACAAGGTATGTTTAAGAACACAAAGCTAAACTGATTGTCTGATAATGATTGAAGGGGTTTAGTGTCAGGAGGTCGCTGATTGATTTGACAAGGAGGAACCCAGAGAGACAGTCTTGCCTAAACAAGGCCTTATCTCCCAAATGCCATTTTACCAGACAAGGTCAAAACCCAGAGCTCAGAGCCAGAGGAATAAAGATGGTTGTGTGTATGTATATGTGTGATTGTGATTGTGTGTGTGTGTGTGTGTGTGTGTGTGTGTGTGTGTGTGTGTGTGTGGTGTTTGAGAGGGCGCGAGAGTTTGGTTTGTTGGTTTGTCCTACATGTTTAATGCCAACACATTTGTAGTCATTGCAACTGTATGAAATGGAATCTTCCTCAAAAAGTAAAAATGGGGAATGTTTATGTATAGTCTTTGAAAGAATGTTGCATAATAATAATAGTGCAACAAGAGAACATCTTATATTTGTTTTATAAATGATAAGAAAATGTTCAAAATAATTACATTTCATGGTTCATCCAACTGGTGCTGCCTCTGGGCTCTACTGGTGTTAGATGGCCACTGCAGTGGTTTTTCCTGCTCTTGGCCGTGAGTGCCAAACATAGACCAGTCTGTTTGCAGCAGGTTGACAGCGTGGATGTGAGGACCGGTGAAAAGCAGGGTCCTCCAACCCACGCAACCCACCTGCATTACATTCACTTAGCAGACACTATTATCCAGAGCAACTTCAAGACCACCAGGAAAACAGAAGTGCATCACCAAGAAGGCCATGAAGGGCCATTTGTAGTCAATACGCGTAAAGTTAGCCTAGCAAACCGAGAGTTATTATTTTCTGGCGGTGTAAACGGTGCAGCAGTGTGTGTCAGTGTTCATTCCAGCCTGTTCCCTGTTGTACCATTTGATTTATTCTAGCAGTCTCAGTACAGTGAAGACTCTGTCTTATCTTCTGCTGTAGATTGAAAACTTCCGTATTCAAAACTGCATCTTGGGTCAACCAACCCTGAACCCTGAGGATTTGTTATTATAGGTTGCATGCCTTTGCTTATGCTACATTTAAGACTGGACCCTCAAATCCATTTGCTACTTAAAGTACTTTACCCTAAGGCACCTATGGCTCTTAACATTAGTGTATGCTGTATGTTTATGTAATGACTCCTATTGGCTGTGACACAGAAGACTTGTTTCTGTCTCTGCTCTTTGCCTAACTTTGTTTTTTATGCAAGTTTCTCTGGCAAAGAAGGCATACATGTTAGTGTAAGAGTGTAATATAAGTACAGTCCTTGAGACGGAATGGAGGGATTTAGGGCCTTTTTACTGTACTTTTTACCGTTCAGTTGTTGATGTTCGGGAGGGGGAACTGAAACCTGAGAAACGACGCTACTGCAGTTCTGTGAGTGATTTTAAGAAGGTGACAACCGTTTGAATTTTAGTTATTCAGAATTTGCATGGGAGTCCCTGAGCAGAGGCAGACTGTATGATGGCTTTAAAAAAATGTTTTTAAAAAAAAAAAAAGAATAATTTTAAAGCGAGGAGTTGAACAAAGGCACATTTTTTTGTGTTTTGTGTGGGATTTGAACTCCCTACCACCTTGCTCTGATCTGCATTGAGCTGCTCCCTGTCTTTTGAAATCTTCCGTGGAATTTTTGAAAAATTCTGTGGCAAAGCCAGACAGGGGAACTGCTGGCCTCCTTGTGCAAGCAACCCAGGAAGCTGTGCTACAAAGTGATTAAAGAGACGGGACTTTTTAAGGAGTCCTGATTAAGGAGACGGGACTTTTTAATCCACATGTTGCTTTGCCTTTCTTACCTAAAGCAAGGCACGGTATTCCACCAGTCGCTTCAGCAAATGTCCATCTCTGTGAAGTTTATAAATGTAGCCTACATTGTGCCATGAGGCAAATAAATAATGTGACAATGAAACCACTGCTGTGGTTTGGCCTGTAAGTGTAGTCCTATGGGGCATGATGGGACTCGTAGTTCCTGTCGGTGGATCCATTTTGCGACCTTGTTTGGTGTCTGATCGGTGATAGATGGATGCTCTGGTAAATGGAGTTTGATTGGTCTTATTCTTCTTCCTCCCACTGTTTTCTGCCACCTTCTGTACCTTTCTGCACACATAGCAGCTTCCTGTTCCAATAGTGAACCGTGAGTTTCTCTAACTCTGATCTCCCCCATGCAGGTTCCTTGCTGTACGTCTCCCTCGTGCCTTCTGGTCACGTTCTGTAGTTAATCGTTCCTCTTTTTTATTCTCTATGTCTTCTGTGGGTTATTTTTAAAAATGTATCTCTGTTGTAGGCTATTTCTGACACACAAAATCTCTTGATTTTACTGTCAGTTACTCACTTGGATTTGCTCACCAAGTCTACGCTGCTTAGAGAGGAAGTAGAGAGTTCACAGGGAAATGGACCCGGTGGTTTCTTCAGTTCAAAAAGAAGCTATTTTTCTCACAGCCATTTTTTCCCCACATATTCTCTTTCTCGTTTGTATCTGCCATAGAGCCACCATGGGCCTGGCTATGCATTTCGTTTCGGTCGTGTTGTTCGGTCCGGGGGCCCATGGCTGTGCGTGTGGTTTGTGCCTCCAGTCTGCAGTTGGCACAGTAGTGTGAAACCGGATCTTCCACCATCTGTCCACGCCGGGCTGTAATTTAGTGTTTGTGGTGACTGGGCAATCGAACCAGATCTCATGGGAACCAGCGCACTTACCGCACGCTGGAGTGATCCCTGCTAAGGGCTCTATCTTTGCACTGCCCAGTCTATGTGCACACTCCTCTCTCTCCTCACGTGCATAAGCACGCACGCACGCACGCACGTACAGACACACAAATTGAAGTTCAGCAGAACAGTGAAAAGCAGAGTTTTTCTATCAGCTCACAGTTAAGTTTGGGGAGGTTGGGTCCTTCTTCTGAGGACATTTGAAGAACTGCATACTGCCAGTCTTGTCAGATTCGCTAGATTTAGCGAGTTGTTTCAGCTTGTTATTTCTTATCAGCG